>JAUTBZ010035115.1:0-19075 GCA_032361785.1 Lepetodrilus galriftensis
CAAGCAGGAGCTTGGGAGTGAGGGAGAACCTGTCGGCCTCATCCACGATCTCTTGCGGGCAGGGCTGGCTTAGGAAGTGAGATTTGTGACAGGCAAGAACAGTGCAAACGGGTGCAAACTCATTCGCACACAAGCCGCTTGCGCTAGGATTGAATTTTTTGTATAAAATCATTTCTTTTATCAGGCTTCAGACAGTGGCTGATATGGAGCTGTTCACTGTGGCCATCATAGGCGTGAACGACATCAACCAGCGTTTCTCCGCCCTTGGCATAGCTCAACCAATAGGCATAAAAAGCCAAATTGTTATGACGATCTTTTTGGGGGGAAAGTTGGTCTGATAAAAATTTGAGGTGAGGGGCATTGAGGGGGATAATATAGAGTAGCTGCTCCTGAAGTTCAGGCTGCCAGTCAGGATTATCCAGAGCCAGAAATCTGCCCTGCTGCGCATATTCAGCTTGTCCAACTTCGCCCTCAATTTGAAACAGGTCTGTTGACAAACTTACGGTTTGGAAAGCCTCTAAAATTTTAGGATCCATTGGCGTTGAGGCTGTGTCACGTACCAATAGAGAACCATCTGGCTCAAGCTCATAAAGGCTTTGCAGCATATCCAGCAGGGAAAAAGCAAAGGACGGCACACAGTCAGCACTGTCCCAATCCATAGCCCTTATTTTCTCAACATTCTGCACCGTTGCAGCCTTCCGTCGTTCTTGCGTAACTTACCAGCCCCCAAAAACTACTTTTTTAGCGCCAAAAAGGAAATAACCGTCTCGCCATATTCCCTTTGGTCGATCACCTCAAAGGCTTCGGGAATGTCCAGCTCAGAGCGGTTGGATTCTTCAAGCAAGATCAAAGCATCATCGGCCAGCCAGCCGCCTTTGTGGGCGTCGGTGAGGGCTTTTTCGCCCAGAGATTTGCCATAAGGCGGGTCGATGAAAACAAGGTGGAACTGGCCTGATGTGCCTGTTGCCCCCAGTTTGGTGGCATCGCGGCGAAAAATGCGGCTTTTACCTGTCAAGTTCAGAAGTTCAACATTTTCGCGGATAGCGCCGCGCGCCTCGGCGGACTGCTCTACAAATATGCAAAAAGCCGCGCCTCTGGACATGGCCTCAAGACCCAGCGCCCCTGTACCTGCAAAAAGATCCAGTACCCGCACCTGTTCCCATTCCATCGCCGTAAAGCGGTGCGCCAAAATATTAAACAGGGATTCGCGCACACGGTCAGAGGTTGGCCGTGTGGCCATGCCCTTAGGGCTGGAGAGGGCGCGCCCCCGATATTGGCCGCCAACTATTCTCATGATTTTTTAAACTTTCCTGATTTTGAAGGTCTGCCAGGTCTGGTCGGTTTACCGCGTCCTGCCTGCCTATTGTCCCTGCCTTTGGCCGAAGATGGTCTGGCATGAGACCCTCTTTTCCTGTCGCCATCATTGTCTGAGGCTCTGTTGCCATCGCCTTGACGCGTTGGCCTGAAAGATCTTTTGCTATCTGAACGGCCACGTTCTTCACGGCCTGAATGATCTGGGCGGCCTGATCGGGCTGCGCCTCTGCCACCAGTGCGGGCATCGGCCTGCCGCGCGCCACGGCGACCAGCTGATCTTTGTGCGCGAAAATCAGTGTCGCGTGCCTTGTCCCTTTCTTCTTGCTTCTCCGCTCTTGAAAGGCGCGAACGCCCTGCATTACGGCCACGGCGCGAGGAACTGTGCGGACGTCCTTCTTCAAACGCCTCTTCCTCATTGCGGCGGCGGTCACGGCGATCATCACGGCGAAAGGTCTTGACCTTGGTGCTGCCAAATTTAAGGGATTTTCCGCCCTTTGGACTGCCTGGCTTTTTGCTTTTGATGGATGCGTCAACCTGCTCCCTGCGAAACCGCCCTTTTAGGGGTTTTTCATCAACATCGGCAAAAATGCCCAGACTGTTCGCAACATCCTTGCCAAGCTGCTCAATCAGGATTTTGGGCTTGATCAGTTCAGCCTGACCTGTGCCCAGATCGCCCAACATGAAAGGGCCATAAGAGATGCGGATCAGCCTATTAACTTCTAGGCCAATATGTTCAAAAATACGGCGAATTTCGCGGTTCTTGCCTTCACGAATGGCAACCGTAATCCAGATATTGGCCTTGTCCTGCCTGTTGAGCTGGGCTTCAATACGGCCATATTTCACACCCTCAATGGTAATGCCATCCTTGAGATCGTCAAGCCTGTACTGGCTGACAGATCCTCGGGCGCGGACGCGGTAACGGCGCAGCCAACCGGTGGCAGGCAATTCCAGATGACGCGCCAGGCCGCCGTCATTGGTCATCAGCAGCAGGCCTTCCGTGTTATAATCCAGTCTGCCAACAGAAATCACGCGCGGCATATCTTCGGGCAGGTGGTCAAAGGCCGTTTCGCGCCCTTCAGGATCTTTATGGGAGGTAATACAACCCTTGGGCTTATGAAAACGCCATATCTGGGTCACTTCACGGTCCGGCAAAGGACGGCCATTGACCAAGATCACATCCTTGGCGGTGACATTGATGGCAGGGCTATCAAGTTTTTTGCCGTTCAGGGTCACGCGACCCGCCCCAATCAGGCGTTCGGCCTCACGGCGCGAGGCCAAGCCCGCGCGGGCAATCACCTTGGCTATACGCTCAGGCTTACCCTGATCGACATCCGCGCCCTTTTGGGAGGTAGCAGAAGATTTATGATGGGAGGCCAATTTTTTGCCCTCCACAGGACTGTTTTTCTTGGGGGGATGCGCCATGATACTCTCTGTAAACCAACTGTAAACCAAAGGCCTGAAAAGCTATAGCATACACATTATGATACTGGGTTACAATGAGGCATCTTGTTTAAAGTTACCAAGTCAAAGTAGGCTGCGCAGCGACGGGTTTATGGTCTAAATCCTTGAAAAGGGCATTGACCTCATTGGCAAAGCTGGTGTTTGCGTTTTTGTCGATATGAATACCGCTGGCAACGAACAGGGAATCCAGACCGTAACCTGCTGCGCCTGCCATATCGGTCATCAGACTGTCCCCAATCGCCAGAACCTCGGAAGGCTTGACTTTTGTGCCCGTAAATTTACCGATCTGAAGCAAGGCCAGCTCATAAATGGGCGGGTAGGGCTTGCCAGCATATTGAACCGCGCCGCCAATAGATTCGTAGGCCTGGGCAATCGCCCCGGCGCAATAAATGACCTTGTCACCCTTTTCAACCATCAGGTCTGGGTTTGCGCAGATCATGGGCAGGTCAAGGTCGCTGAGTTCCATCAAAATATCATGATAGTCGTCAGGGGTCTCCTCATCATCATTATAAAGACCAGAAAGCAGAACCAGTTCGGCCTCATCTTCAGGCACAAGAACCGTATCCAGCCCATCAAAAATGGACATGTCTCGCTTGGGACCTAGATGGAAAACAGGCTTTCCCGCGTTGGCATTAAGCAGCAAGCGGGTCACATCGCCAGAGGTGATGCTGTCATCAAACACGCCTTCAGGCACGCCAAGATCCATCATTTGTTGACGCACAGGGCCTGAGGGTCTCGGGGCATTGGAGATCAGCATGACAATGCCGCCATTTTCGCGATAACGCAAAAGGGCGTCACAGGCAGACTGGGTTGCCTCTTCACCATTATGGACAACGCCCCATATATCGACCAGCCAGGCCTTATAGTTATGGGCAATCTGTTCAACAGAACCGAGAACGGGAATATCAGTTTTGAGTTGGCTCATTCTACATCCTGCATCTGTTTTTTGATGTCTTTATCCAAAATATCTGTCTTTGCGGCCTTACGCAAATTTTCAATAACGGATCGTGATTTTTGCTGCACCAAAGGCGCCATGATACGGGACTTCAGCACTTCAAATGGTGGATTTGGTTTCTTACGTTTATCTTTTACCTTGATGATATGCCAGCCGAATTTAGTTTTCAGCGGCTTGGAGACATCCCCTTTTTTAAGGGCAAAGGCAATCTTTTCAAAAGCAGGAACCATACGCCCCTTTGTGAAATAGCCAAGGTCGCCGCCCTGGGTCTTGCTTGGCCCGATTGATTTTGTCTCGGCCAGCTTGGTAAAGTCAGCCCCGCCATCCAAAGCCTTTTTGATTTCCTTGGCCTCTTTTTCGGTCTTGACCAAAATATGGGCGGCGCGGACTTCCATTTTTTCTTTCTTGCCACCAATCACCTGGTCATAAATCTTTTTGGCCTGGGCATCTGTGACCTGGTCACGAACAGATTTTTCAAAATAGCTGTCCCGCAAGGCGCGCCTTTGATAATAGGCCTGTCTTTTCTTAAAATTGTCAGTGGCATCCAGTTTATCCTTTTTGGCCGCCTGTGCCATAAGCTGGGTATCCAGAATATAACGCAGCAAGACAGCGCGGCGTTCAATAACCGGAACACGCGCCAGCTCAGATCCCAGTTCAGATTCTGCAAATGTCAGTTCAGATTCCCAGATCTCGACACCATTCACCTTGGCGATGACTTTGTCAGCCAATGCGTAGGCAGATTGGTTTGCCGCCAAAATAAACCCAATAGCAAAAAGGCTTTTCTTCATAAGATGCACGATAATATACTCCAAAATTTGTAAGACATTTCATCAAGATGATTATGACTAGACTATTTCGTGCTAATATGGCTGTTTCCAGGCAAATTGTAAATTGACCAGCAACAATAGTACCCTGAAATATTTTTCAGGGCTGTAAACTGGCCATGATTTAGGAGATTTTAGATGGGGTTAAGGCTATTTCAGTCTCTTCTTTTTGGTAAAAGCGCCAAACCTCAAACAAGGTATAGGCCATAGAAATGAAGGTTGCGATCATGATCACGGCAGCGCCGCCATATACCCCATAATATTTAATGGCAGGATAGACGATGATAAGGGAAATCACAGAACTCAGGACATAGGCCTGAAAACTGGAGCGGGTCTTTTCAATGGTGCGCAGGTAAACATTCCACAGCTCTCTCATAAAGATAAAGACATAAGACAAGGCATAGAGACGCAGGACACCTGAATATTGCACATATTCAGCGCCAAAAATATAATAGAGCCAGAGTTCTGCCGGCAGGGCAATCAGCAGGATCAGGCCGCCTGTCATGGCTCCAAACAACATATTTTGCTGAATCAGATAATTTTTAAGGGCAACCCGTCCATTTTTTTCATAGTGGGTAGCGGCATATTTGGGGACAAAATTTTCCATTGCCATCATGATAAAATGGGTGACACCGAGTAAAATCTGGCCAACCCGCAAACCGCCAACAGCCTCGTCCCCAAGCTCAATGGTCATAATAATCCAGATAAAGGTGTCTTGCCCCATAGAAACAAAGGTCATCAAAATGAACCAGCTGCCAATAGGCCAGTGACGTTTAATCACCTGTTTCATCAGATGTGTTGTCCGTCTTGCCTTCAGCATTGAAGCGATAAAGGGCATTATGGAAACAAAGGCAGAGAAGGATATGACCGCTATCACATGCCAGGCCATCGGCTTGTCTATAAACAAATAAAGGAACAATATCCCCAAAAAGAACAGTCCAAAGCGAGTCCCGTCTAAAATCAGGGCTTTTTCTGACTGATGGCGAACATAAAAAATGCGGCGCATATTTTGGTTGATATTCATGCCAACCACAGCCAAAAATGAAAAGATCAGAATGGCATAGGGGGTAGGGTCTCCCCGTAACATGAAAATGACACCCAAAGTCGAGCTGACCACAAAGCCATAAAAAATCGCCAGTATAATGCCCCAGGCCGTAATGGCAGAGTAATAGTTTTCACTGCGCTTGTTGGCCTTACCCACAACCGTCATCATCGGCACAGAAAGCAAGGACTCCTGATAGGGAGAGGCAAGGGTGACAAGCATCAAGATCAGGCTGAACTGTCCAAATTCTGTAATTCCCAACAGGCGTGCGGCTATAATACCAATCACAAAATTGGATCCACTGACCATAAACTGGTCTGCAAATGTCAAAAGCACATGCTTGTTTTTACTGCCCAAAAACTTAAGTAACGGGGCAGGAATGAGGGATTCCAAAGACATATTATTTCAATCAAAATTTAGTTCAGAACTTAAGATGCATTATAAAAAACTATAATATACCTAAGAACATATTTGAACGACAACAATAAAATATTATTAATATACATAGATGTGCGACCTTTATTACCATTCTATCATCTTTCAATTAAGTATAATAAATTAGCAATATTGATTTAGCACTTATTAATATTTAGTTTAATCTTACATACACTCTTAACACTGTATTTTTCTAACCAACATGTGGCAAAAAAGATGAAACCAGACAGCATCAAAAATAATCTTCCTATCTTAAGCATTCCAGTTTTTAACAAAGACATGAAGGGGGCGCTTTCCATTCTTTCCAAATGGATCAAGAATAAGGAAGGGCGTTATGTTTGTGCAGCCGATGTTCATTCCATCATGCGCGCCCAAAGTGATCCCGCTCACCTTGATGCCCTGCAACATGCTGATATGGTCACCCCTGATGGCCGTCCCTTGGTCTGGGTTGGCAAAATGCGCGGTGAAAAGCAGATGGACCGTGTCTGTGGTCCTGACCTGCTGCCTGAGTTGTGTCAGCTGTCTGTGAAAGAAGGATGGAAGCATTATTTTTATGGCGGGGCAGAGGGCGTTGCCGAAACCCTTTCAAAGTCGCTGACTGAAAAATTTCCAGGTATCCAGATTGCTGGCTGGGAATGCCCACCGTTCAGAAAATTAAGTACAGAAGAACAGGAACAGGCGCTTGAAAAAATTCGCAGTTCAGGGGCGGATATTATCTGGATTGGACTGGGTTGTCCAAAACAGGAAATCTGGATGCGTAATAATATTAAGGATCTGGATCACCAACTCCTCATTGGTATTGGCGCTGCCTTTGATTTTCATACCGGTAAGATTAAACGTGCGCCGCTATGGATGCAAAAATATGGCCTTGAATGGGCGCATAGACTGGGTTCAGAACCAAGACGGCTCTGGAAGCGCTATATCCTGCTTGCGCCCCAATTTGTCTTCAAAACCATCGCCGAATCCCTGACCAATAAACGTAAATAGGCAGGGCAATCCCTCCAAAATCCATAGAGAAACAAGACCAACGCCTTATGTCAAAGCAAAAAATTCTATTTTTGGCACAATTGCCACCGCCAGTTCATGGCGTTTCGATGATGTCCAAACAGGTCTATTCTATATTGGAGACGATAAGGGGCTGTGAAATTGACTATCTCTGGTCGGGCGGTGCCAAAAGCCTGAAGGATATTGATAAGAAAAATTTTGGTAAAATATGGGGCTTTGCCAAATTGGTTCTCATTTTGCTATGGCGCTTTGTTAGCCTTAAACGCTATGATATTGCCTATTTGACCTTTGCGCCGTGGACACATGCGGCCATACGTGACGCCCTGTTGGCACGTCTTGCCCGATTGAGTGCCAAAAGGGTTCTGGTTCATCTGCATGGCGAAGGACTGAAACAGGTTATTGCCAAAGGAAATATACGTCATAAATTGGTCAATGGCCTGGTCAGAAAAACAGAACTGATTGCCATTACATCTGCTTCAGCCGATATGGCGAGACATTCTGGCATTTTTTCTCAGGTTCATTTACTGCCAAACTTTACCGAAACGATAAAACGGCCCAATACGGCATTGCCTGAGGGGGGCGGTCAGCCTCTAAAGATAGGATTTTTAGGCAACCTTGATCCCAGAAAAGGGGTGTTGACCTTTCTTGACTTTATCGCGGCTCTTAAAGGTGAGGGGCTGGATATTCAGGCAGAAATTGTTGGCGCACCGACTAAATTTTTGACCATAGAGGGACTGAAAACAGAATGTCGCGAGCGTAATATTGAAGAGGCTGTTGACGTTTTGGGGCCTCGCTATGATGAAGACAAAATGAAATTTTTAGCCAATATAGATATTTTTCTTTATCCGAGCAGGCATGATTATGCGCCACTGGTTCTGATTGAGGCACTCTCTTTAGCTGTTGTTCCCATTGTCTATGATACAGGCGGTATCGCTGAAATGGTGGGAAAAGATTTTCAAAGCCATGTCATCAGTCCCCAGGATGATATGTCGGTACAACAAAAACAGCTTATTGACCTGGTACAGAACTATATCTCGAACCCAGAATTATTGAAACAGGCCAAAAAAACGGCCTATCAACAGTACAAATCATTTTATACGAAAGACCAGTTTATCCTAAATTTCACTCAAATATTGAATAACAATGTTCTTGAAGGGTAATCCCTTTCCATTCTTTTGTATTTCTCGTTCCCTAAATTATAGAACTAAAATAGTGTCTTATGCTTTGGGAAGTCCTTCAATTATGCAATCTTCAGCTTGTAAAATACTGACTCACAGCGAGATTGTCTTGTTTATTTGGCGTTAAAGTTATTATGAAAAAAACACTCTTCTCTGTTATCAGACAGACCCACAAAATATTGGCCTCAAAAGAGTTGCCAAACCATTTAGGCCTCTATTTCCATGAGATGGAACCCCACCAGTGGGATGCCTTTTTTCAGGCCATTACCTATTTTACAGACCTTGGTTATGTGGCGCTGTCTTCGGCGGACTATATCAAGGCACCGGCAGAGCAAAAATGTCTGTTTATCTCCTTTGATGATAATTATAAGAGCTGGCACGCTGCCCTGCCGCTTTTCAAGGAATGCAATATCAAGGCAACCTTTTATGTCAATACCTTGCCACTGCGGGATCTGGCGACCAAGACAGAAATTACTGATTATTTTGACCGCATTGACCATCAGGGCGAACGTATTACACTCTCAACAGCCGAACTAAAAGACCTGAGTGATCAGGGCCATGAAATTGGCGCCCATACCCATTCCCATTTTGTCCTTTCTTCTTTGGAGCAGGAACAGTGGGATATAGAGATCAGCCGAAACAAAACCCAGCTGGAAGATATTATCGGCAAGGATGTGACGAGCTTTTCTTATCCTTATGGGATGCGGCGTCATTTTTCCAAAGAGCTTCATGCCTTTTGCCTTGAAAATGGTTTCCAGACAATCGCTGCGGCCATTCCAGGATTGCTTTATCGGGACTCTGACACCCATACAATCCATAGAACCCGTTGGCATCTCCATAAATCAGTTGCTGAAAATATTGTTGATCTTTCGATTGATGGCCAATTTTTTGAAAAGATTACAGGTCGCAGTGCCATTGGTTAGTATTAACTAACATATTGTTTAACAATCATTTATCTTTGCTTTTTATTGTATCTTTATCTATATCATTTTATATATGCTGGAAAATCCAGAACCACTTTTTTTGTAATCACTATTTTTTTGGGGGATATTTTGCCTAAAGTTGCACTCATCACAGGTATCACAGGTATGGACGGCGCTCACCTTGCCCGTCTTCTGCTCGACAAAGGCTATATCGTACACGGTATTAAGAGACGTTCGTCCTCTTTTAACTCTTCACGTATTGATGATCTTTATACAGACCCTCATGAAGGCGAAACACGATTCTTCCTTCATTATGGTGATTTGACAGATTCGACCAACCTGATCCGTATCATTCAGGAAGTAAAGCCAGATGAACTCTATAACCTGGCTGCGCAAAGTCATGTGCAGGTGAGTTTTGAAACCCCTGAATATACAGCCAACTCTGATGCTTTGGGAACTTTGCGTCTGCTTGAAGCCATCCGTATTCTGGGTCTGAGCGACAAGGTGCGTTTTTACCAGGCCTCGACATCTGAGCTGTTTGGTAAAGTGCAGGAAGTGCCGCAAAAAGAGACAACGCCTTTCTACCCGCGTTCTCCTTATGCTGCTGCCAAGCTTTATGCCTACTGGATTACAGTCAATTACCGCGAAGCCTATAACATGCACGCTTCAAACGGTATTTTGTTTAACCATGAAGGCCCGATGCGCGGTGAAACCTTTGTTACCCGTAAAATTACCCGCGCTGTGGCTGCCATCAAGCTTGGTCTTCAGGAAAAACTTTACCTTGGTAACCTTGATGCCAAACGTGACTGGGGTCACGCCGCAGACTATGTTGAAGGCATGTGGCGTATTTTGCAGCAAGATACAGCAGATGATTATTGCCTGGCGACAGGTGAAATGCATTCTGTGCGTGAATTTGTCGAACTGGCCTTTGAAAAGGCTGGCTTCAAGATTGCCTGGAAAGGCGAGGGGCTTGACGAAATTGGATATGATGAAGCCACTGGCACAGAAATAGTCCATATTGATGAGCGTTATTTCCGCCCCACCGAAGTGGAAGAACTTTTGGGCGATCCTTCAAAAGCCAAGGAAATTTTGGGATGGGAACATAAAACCCCGTTTGCCCAGCTGGTTGGCGAAATGCTGGAATCTGACCTTGAGATTGTTAAACGTGAAGCAGAACGTAAAGATCGCGGTGGATTTTAGTCCGCCTTGATAATCCTCTCACCAGTTATAGTCTATGATTTATAGCTGGTGAGAATGTTTTTTAGAGTCTGGGATGTATAATGGATAGCAAAAAAAAGAATGTACCTTATCAGCTCAAGGGTAAGAAGATATGGGTTGCGGGTCATCGTGGCATGGTTGGCAGCGCCATTATCAGACAGCTTGAGAGCGAAGATTGTGAAGTGATCACAGTCACGCGCGATATTGCTGATTTGCGTCGCCAGGCAGAAATTGAACAATGGATGGCCGATCAAAAACCTGATGCCATTTTTTTGGCGGCGGCGCGCGTTGGCGGTATTTTGGCCAATGACACCTACACCGGTGAATTTATCTATGACAATCTCATGATTGAAGCCAATATCATTGAGGCTGCCCGTCAAAATAATGTCGAAAAGCTTTTATTCCTCGGCTCATCCTGCATCTATCCAAAATTTGCCCCACAACCGATTGAAGAGCAATCTTTGCTAACCGGCGCGCTGGAGCCAACAAATGAATGGTATGCAATTGCCAAGATTGCTGGTATCAAACTCTGCCAGGCTTACCGCACCCAATATGGCTGTGACTTTATTTCAGCGATGCCAACCAACCTTTACGGGCAGGGCGATAATTTTGACCTCAACAGCAGCCATGTTATTCCTGCCTTGATGCGCAAAGCCCATCAGGCCAAGACTGATAATGCAGACAGCTTTGAAATTTGGGGCAGTGGCACACCTAAACGCGAATTTCTGCATGTTGATGACGCCGCCTCGGCAATGATTTTCCTGATGAAAAATTATTCTGACATGGAGCATGTCAATGTAGGTTCAGGTGAAGACCTCTCAATCCTCGAATTGGCGCAGACCGTTGCCAAAGTTGTTGGCTTTGAGGGTGAAATTGTAACCGATCCTAGCAAACCTGATGGCACGCCCCGTAAATTGATGAGTATTGATCGCCTGAAAAGTTTTGGCTGGAAACCTGAAATATCCCTTCCTAAAGGTCTTGAAAAAACCTATCAATGGTATCAGGATAATCATTTGGGTTAGAGGACTATCAAATGTCAACGACAAATGGTCACTATTAAGTATATCCAGTAATATATTGCATCATGGATTAAATTTTGTTCTATCAATAATAATTAAGTTATTAAGGTCAACTTTAATATCAAGATTAAGTTGAAACAAGACTTAAAATATATTATCTGTAAGGTATTTTCTTTCGTAAATTTATACAATAAGATTGAATTTTATCAAGCGTTAAGTTCGTTTAGGGACAACCTTTTAAAAGGTTCTAGTGGAATACATAGTTATGATCGTTTCTAGAGTATTAATTGCAACAGGTGTCATGGTGTCAGCCGTCTTTTTGTCTGGTGGCTGGTATGACAAGATGACAGACCTGTTTGGCCATAGCAAAAAGAACGGTTCATCCTCTTCTACCGTCAATACAGAAAATGCGACGCTCATTCTTGTTGACCCTAAAGGGCAGGACAAGGAACTGTCTGCATATCCTAAAGATAAGATCGGGCCTTTAAAGACAGTCCGGCACGCTGTCCAGATCGCACGGGAAGTTTTGCAAAGGTCAGGGCAGAACAAGCCTGTTATTATCCAGCTCAGTTCTGGTGTGCACCGTATCAAGACATCCCTCATTCTTGATAATGACCTTAGTGGCAGTTATGATCGCCCTTTCATCATAAGAGGGGCTAAGGATGGCAGTTCTGTCATTCGTGGCAGTTATGTACTCAAACAACGGATCTCGACCCGAAAATTACCAACAGCCTTGAGAAGAAGACTGTCTGCAACCCAGCATAAAAATGTTATTGCCTATAAAATTCCAAAGAAATTTCTTGTGATACCGTCGATTGAAACCTTGCGGGTTCATGATGAAGATTCGCGCCCTCTGCCTTTTGCCCTTCATGATCAACAAGGTTCATTGCATCCAGCCCAATACCCAAATGAAGGTGAAGGCTGGCTCAAGATTAAAAAAGTTAAAAAAGACAATAAATCCTTTATCTCAGGCAGTTCCCATACAAGAAGATGGGCTGGAGAACCAGACCTTTGGGCGGGTGGATATTGGAAATGGAACTGGTCTTATGAGACTTTGCCTGTCAGCAAGATCAATACAAGAGCCAAAATGCTCACATTACAGAAGCCGCCACACTATAATATGAAAAGCCGTGGCCGCTATTTCATTTTTCATGCCTTGAATGAGCTTGATAAGCCTGGGGAATGGTATCTTGATAAAAAAAGGGGCTATCTGATTGTTTGGCCACGTAAGCCAAAAGAAGCCACAGCCAATCTGGGCGAACAGGGAACCAATGATATTGAGCTTTCCCTTTCAAACTCACTGATTACAGTTTCAAATGCCAGTCATATCAGGCTGGAACAGCTTGTGATGGAATATTCACGTCATGACGCCATCAAAATTGATGATAGCCGCCATATTGAAATTGACAAATGTATCATTCGATGGACAGGCGGCAAGGCCGTGGTTATCAGAGACAGTGAAGATAGTGGTATTCGTAACAGTACCATTACCGACACAGCTTCAGGCGGTATTGTTCTGAAGGGTGGCAAACGTAAGACCCTGACGCCAGGACGCTTATTTGCCTCCAACAACCGCATTTTGCGCTATGCCCGATTGGGAAAAACTTATAAGGCTGCTGTTGAGGTTGCTGGTGTTGGTAATCTTGTGTTCGGCAATTATATTGCTGATGCGCCTCATCTGGCCATTATGATTAATGGTAATGACCATGTGATTGAGCGTAATGAGATTACGAATGTTGTCAATGACAGCTCTGATGTTGGCGCGGTCTATATTGGTAGGGACTGGACTCAGCGCGGTATCAAGATTATCAATAATTATTTTCATGATATGAAACCGGACCCCAAATCAGGCTTTGAGACCAAGGTTGTCTATCTTGATGATATGAGCAGTGGTATAGAGGTGCGGGGCAATGTCTTTTTCAGGGTTGAGCAGCCTATCTTTATTGGCGGTGGCCGCGATAATGTCATTGAAGAAAATATGATTATAGATTCCAAGCCTGGTATCTATATGGATGGCCGTGGCCTGACCTGGTATAAAAAATCTATCATTAATGGCAATAGCGAGATCAGACAAAATCTGCGTGCTGTTCCTTATAAAAGTGAGCTATGGCGTTCTCGTTATCCGCATCTTGCCAATATTTTGGAAGATGACGCCGCCATGCCAAAATATAATATTATGCGTCACAATCTTTTTGTCGCTGGAACGCGCTATCTGTTTGAGCCTGAAGTCAACAAAAACCTGCAAACCATTGGTACTGACTACGGCCCCAATAATGTTTCTGTCCGCTCCAGCTATCATATTAGTGATTATGTTGAAACAGCCAAGAGAGCTGAAGATTTCATTCCGCTAACCCATAAAGGCTTTGAAAGCGCTCTTTCCAAACCTTTACCCCTCGAAAAAATGGACAGGTGGAATGTTTCTGGCTGGCAAATAGACGGTCAATCAGAGGTACAGCCATAATGTCAATTGTCATTGTCGCAGGTTCAATTGCGCCCTATACCAACAGGCTCTATAATGCCTATGGACGGGGGCAGCATGAAGATTTGCATGTCATAACCTGTACGGAGCTTGAACCCCACCGCCTGTGGGATATGCCCGTTGCCAAGCATTATAGCCTGGAAAGTCTGCATGGCCTTAAATATCATGCCAACTATACCAGCCATGTCTATTTTAATCCTGCCATTTTTAAAAAGCTGCGCCAACTCAAGCCAAGACTGATTATTATTTCAGATTTTTCCCCAACCATGATGATGGCTGGCCTTTATGCCTTTGTGACCCGTACACCTATTGGTATTTTGACAGATGGCGTGTTGTCAACCGATCCTGGTTCAAGATCCTTTATTCACCGTATCATGCGCAAACTTCTTGTGCCCTTTGCCAGGGTTGGCATTGGCGCGAGTCCCTCCAGTATTACCTTTCTTAAAAAATATGGCCTGAGCGATGACAGGGCTTTTATTGTCCCTATTGTCACGAATTGGGATGCCCTTGAGCATATTCCCTCATTTAACGAACGTGAATATGACCTTCTGTTTTGCGGAACAGTCGAGGATGTCCATAAAGGTGCGTCATTTTTTGCCGATGTTGTTGAGTATTGCCACAAACAAAAGCCTGACCTCAAAGTGCGTATTGCCGGTGATGGTGACCTTCGGGAAAGCCTGGAGCAACGTTTTGCAAAGGCAGGCATAACCGCCAAATTTGATGGTTATGTCCAGGCCGACCAACTGCCTGAAATTTATGCTTCTGCCAGACTTTTCCTGTTTCCCTCCAAAGGTGATGCCTGGGGGCTGGTGGCAAATGAGGCCTTGTTGAGCGGAACGCCTGTCATTATTTCACCCCATGCCACATCTGGCCCCGACCTTATCCAAAAATTTAATGCAGGTATTCAGGCCTCGCTAGATGTGACGCAATGGGGGAAGGCGGCTTTATCGCTGCTGGGGTCTCAAAAGCAATGGCATCATTATCAGAAAAACCGTAATAAAGCGATTGATTGGTTCTCACTGCCCAAAAGTGTCATGGAATTTGAAAGGGCGATTGAATCGGTTAAATAATTGATGTTATCCAAATTTCAGACAATCGGTCGAAGCTTTCTTCTTGGAGCAAAAGCCGAAGCAAAAGCAAAGTTTAAGGGCAACCCCGCTGCCTATCGGCGCAAAAGACTGGATGCCTTCGGAATATATAACATTGGTTAAGTATACTCCTGTCACTCGGAAACCCGAAAAATTCAGGTGAGAAATTTTGTCTTCTGGAAAGGCGCGTTCTTCGCGGCAGTGCCTTAGCACTGTAAGAAGGGCGGAACGCAACCAGAGGGCAAAAGAGCCAGCTGAAAGTACGGCTATCTGGGTGATAGGAGTATAATATAATTGTGAATATGAGTAATTTCCTTAGCTGTTATAAGGTTGATTATATTCTTATCTATGGAACAACAAAATGAAGTTTTTCAGTCTTGAAGGTCTTAAGCCCACACTGCTTTCGACCACTTTTTCTACATTTCAGGTTATGGGGCTTCATCACGTCTTTTCTCCTTTCTTCAGTGGCCGAGGCGTCATCTTTATGCTTCACCGGGTTATTCCTGAAGGCCTTGAAACCCATTTTGCCCCCAATGAATATCTTGATGTCACCCCTGAATCTCTGGAGCAGGCTGTTGACCATGTCTTGTCGCTAGATATTGACATTGTTTCCCTGGATGAAGCCCATAAACGTATGAAAGAGCCAAAGGCCAAAAGATTTGTCGTCTTTACCTTTGATGATGGCTATCAGGACATGAAGAATTATGTCTATCCGATTTTTAAAAAGCGGAACATTCCCTTTACCATCTATATCCCTTCAGCCTGGCCCGAAGGTGAGGGCGTACAATATTGGGCGCTGCTGGAGAAGGCCATTACCCAAAACAGCCAGATTGAACATCAGATTTTGGAAATAAAAACCCCGCTTGACTGCGAAACGACGGCGCAAAAAATTGACGTTTTTCACCAGTTGCTTGACTACTTTATGACCAAAAAATATCCTGGCCGCGATCCTGCCTTTTTGGCCTTGATAGACCATTATAATATTGATGCTGCTGCCTATTGTCGCGAGCTGATTATGGACTGGGATGAAATCAGGGAACTGAACAAGGATGACCTTGTGACCATAGGGGCGCATTCCGTCAATCACCCAAGCTTTAACAAGCTCTCAGACAAGGAACTGGCCTACGAAATTAATCATTCGCGTGAAAAGATAGAGCAGGAACTTGGCGAACCATGTCTGCATTTTTCCTATCCTTTTGGCGACAAGGATGCCATTGGCGAACGTGAAATCAGGGCAACCGAAAAGGCGGGCTTTCTGACAGCAACCACCACACGCAGGGGCGTTGTCCAAAGCGATCATATTGACAAACTCTGTACCTTGCCACGGGTCAATTTTTATGGTCACTACCAGTCCAAAGGCTATATCTCTCTTGTTACATCAGGACTGCCATTTTTTGTCCTCAACAAATTTCGCCGACATGTTGCAACCTAATGCCTGAGGCTGGCATGTTTTAACGATTTGTGGGGTAAGTTATGCCCCATTAAGACAGGCATATGCCAAACAGCTTTTAGAGTTCATATTTGTCTCAATAGCTGTTATACCAACGCTCATATATATATTGAACCTATGCCATGTTCCCAGTCTTAATGTCTGATTGAACTTCCTGGTTAGGAAAATTTCACTTTTATCATCTATACCCGTTCACCCCAAATAATGTGGATTGGTATTATTCTGTCCAAGACTTAGTATTAGATAATTATCATGAACCCAGATTTCACCGTTGCGATTATTGGCCGCCCAAATGTTGGCAAATCCACCCTATTTAACAGGATTGTGGGCAAGCGTCTTGCCCTGGTCAATGATATTCCAGGCCTGACTCGTGACCGCCGCGAGGCTGAGGCCAAGATAGGCAAGCTCTCCTTTCTCCTGATTGATACCGCAGGACTGGAAGACGCCCGTGACAACAGTATTGAAGCGCGGATGCGCGAGCAGACTGAGGCCGCGATCATAGATGCAGATTTGATTATGTTTGTCATTGATGCCCGCGTTGGTGTCACCCCGATTGATGAAATTTTTGCCGAGCAGGTGCGGGTTTCAGGTAAAGAGGTCAGCCTGATCGCCAACAAGTCTGAAGGCAAGGCAGGGGAGGCAGGTTTTTACGAGGCCTATAGTCTGGGACTTGGCGACCCTCTGGCTATTTCCGCCGAACATAATGAAGGCATGGCTGATATTTATGCCATGATTGAAGACTTTGCCAAATCAAAAATTGAGCTTGATGATGCAGATGATCTGGTTACCATTATTAAGGACCGGCCGCTGCAAATTGCTATTGTTGGCCGTCCCAATGCTGGCAAGTCCACGCTGGTCAATCATCTTCTTGGCGAAGAACGGATGATTACCGGCCCTGAAGCGGGGATTACCAGAGACAGTATAGCCGTTGACCTGCAATGGAAAGACAAGAAAATACGTCTGTTTGACACCGCTGGTATTCGCCGTAAATCGCGCGTTGCCCGTGAGCGGATCAAGGCCGAACAGCTCTCTGTTTCTGACGCCCTGCGCGCCATCCGCTTTGCTGAAATTGTTGTTATTTTGCTTGATGCCACCCATCCGCTGGAAAAGCAGGATCTCACCATTTCTGACCTGATCTTTCGCGAGGGCCGCGCCCCTGTGATTGCCGTCAATAAATGGGATCTGGTCAAGGACAAGCCTAAACGCATCAAGGAACTGCGCGAAGAGGCCACCCGTTTGTTGCCCCAGATGCGCGGTATTTCCATTGTCCCCATTTCCGCCAAGACAGGGCAGGGTATTGACGACCTGGTTCAGAATGTTTTCCGAACCTATGACAACTGGAATTTACGTATTTCGACCGCCAAGCTGAACCGCTATCTGCGCGATGCTGTCGAGGCGCATTCCCCGCCAGCCCTGAAAGGCCGTCGCCTGAAAATGCGTTACATGACCCAGTCCAACGCCCGTCCGCCAACCTTCGTCCTGTTTTGTAGCCGCCCCGATGAAGTGCCAGAATCCTATAAGCGTTATCTCATTAACGGTATCAGGGAGCAGTTTGGCATTGCTGGTGTGCCCATCCGCGTCCATATCAGGGCAGGCGACAACCCATATCACGAAAAAGAAAAAGGCAAAGGCCGCGCCCAATAGCGTGGTCGCATACTTTTACCAGATAAGTTGTAATACTAAATCTCATAAGGCGCGATTCTTACGCCAAGCCGCTATACTGCACCAGCCTAAGGATTGTCTTCACTCAGAAAGCAAGATCCCTTATGAGAACTGGTATAACAACTTATCTTGATTATACTCTAAACCTCAAATGGATTAATAAGCGTAATATCCAACAATTCAAAATCCCTGATATTACGGGTGGCAAGCGTCATATTATGAACTTTTGCGATAGCTGCAATCATGGCATCATTCTGGCAGACAGGACGACCAAGCTTGCGGCGTGTCACCATAATATCTGCGTAACAAGCAGCCTCTTCCCGACCAAAAGTAATAATGCGGTGTGGAAAAAGACGGTCAAGCAAGGTCTTAAAAACACTCATTTGTAAATCACGACGCTTACCTTGGGGCATGATCCCTAGACCATAAAGCCCTTCTGCTTCTGTGATTGTGCTGGTATAAAGTGTATTGATGCTTTTGCGTGAAATCCAGCCCATCACATTTATATCTGGTTGCGGTTTCATCAACTCTGAAAGCACATTGGTATCAAGGAGTGTCTTCATTTGAAAGATATTGGGTCTGGGGCAGAATCCCGTGGCACTTCAGGAATATCAATACCGTCCAGTCCATGCTCATCCAAGATTTCGCGGATAGCCGTTGCCAAATTTTGTGGTATCGTTTCTTCCGTTTCCAAAAGGCCTTGGTGTAAAATCCTCCGCGCTTCCTCTTCCATTGAATGCTCATTATAGGCCGCACGAATACGCAAAAGGCGCTTATCTTCTTCGCTAAATTTTCGAATTGTCAATGTGGGCATAATCCAAGCCTCCTGTAATAGTTCTTCATATATTTATATGAGGGTTCAGCGCTTGTTGTCAAATAATTCATTGCATACAATGATAGCACAAAGCCTAAAGCAAAATGCATTTAATTACGATCATTTTTGCTCCTAGTGCATAGTGCGAGCAAATCGAATCGATTTGCGGGTTAAGATATGCGCCATTAAAGGGCTAGAGCAAGGTCGA
>JAUTBZ010035226.1:0-19075 GCA_032361785.1 Lepetodrilus galriftensis
ATAATAATAATAATAATAATAATAATAATAAATAATAATAATAAAATAATAATAATAATAATAATAATAATTATAATAATAATAATAATAATGTACACATTAATCTTGCGTCAAATCTCCGCTGGAAAGGTGCTTAAAGCGCTACATTATTACCCAGGTAACTGGATCAGTGTGATATAAGTTACCATCTCCAATCCCTGGGGAATATACAATCCCGTTGACTTTCAGGGAGTTAGAAGTTTAGCATCCACATGTTCTTGTTATACTTCCCAGTTTGTAGAAACCTGTATGGAAATATGAGTAATTCTTCAACAATGTTATTTTTCTTATAGTTGCCTCTCAGGTACCAAGACAGCAAGAATGGCTACGATAACTTCGGTCTCTCAAAGGCCAAGGACACCGGAAGTGCCACAAAGGTCAGCGGCAAAGGGCATCACTCCGACACGGCCAGTTTGCTGTCACGGAGCTCGGGTGCTTCCGGCAAGTCTGGAGGAATGTCGGGAATGAAAATTTGTCTCATAGTATTCTTGGTGCTGCTCGCCCTGCTGTTGGCTATAGGACTCGGCGTGCTCATGTATTACCTGCTCATGCGCGGTAAGCTCCAGAATATAGACTGACT
Organism: Lepetodrilus galriftensis; assembly: GCA_032361785.1. Classification (NCBI taxonomy): domain Eukaryota; kingdom Metazoa; phylum Mollusca; class Gastropoda; order Lepetellida; family Lepetodrilidae; genus Lepetodrilus; species Lepetodrilus galriftensis. Next base: position 620 of record JAUTBZ010035226.1, read on the forward strand.
ACGCCATCCAGTTCTTTGACTACGCCAAAAGTAGTTCTCAAAGATGGTCGAATTTATAGAGACTATTAACCGAATGTCTGAACATAGGGATAATCTTTGCATTAGACGAGCTTCAATCAGATTATCAAACAGTAGTTCTCAGACATTACATGGTCGAATTTATAGATATCTATTCGATATCCAAGCAAATGGAGATAATTCACAAATAGTGCATCACACTGGGCACCCTACGTCTAGGGACTAATAATATAAACTACCCAAGTGACATGCACTATATGTTGCTATATTTTACACCTGAAAAGGTCAATTATTAAAATGCATTCAATGTAAAGTGAATATACCGTAGTATGTAAAAGTTGCATATAACCCGTCTGAACGGAATAAATGGCAAATCAAGCAATTCTATTTAATGACACGTCAACATAGAAATTAATGCGAAAATGGAATTGAGGTTTTACATGGTATATACAACTAGTCTAGAGTGGACTACAGCAAACTGTCAATGTTATTATGTTCAATAAGGTGTTCACATCCTTATCAGTTGAAGGACGCACCAAGGCCTATGTATAATAACATACTAAGACGTCAATTAACGTTATTAACATTATCGTTAGATATATACCTACATGTGTATGTCTTATACCAGATATATACCACCGGTTATGTATTAGACTAGCTATATATATCTGTTAATTTTTAATATATTATTTCCAGATTCCTCCGACTGGTGGCGAAGTGAGTACCTTGACTAATGCTACACAAATACAGTGCTTTTAACTATTGAGCTCTTCATGTATTGTGAATAACAACCCACCATGTAAACTTCCGCTCATGGATAGTAAATTGTACATCCAGTGTGTTTTATATAATAATACAAATTCAATATCAAAAGCGATTGGATTATCTTTGATGTCATACTCTAAATGCTGTTTACGTCGTCTATTTCCGTTTCAGACCGAACAGTGACGCAATCGTCGGTCCATGTTTTGAACGAAACCTACAGACCGGAAATGAGTAACAACCAATCAGCAGCGTTTAAAAGCATAGCAGATCCATTCTGCAAAGAGGTCAGCACTATTTACATGGAAGCAGTTATCTTTTATACTACTAATGTCATGGTCATCATTAATAACTAATGACAGTCTGTTCTTTGAACAAAACAACATAGGATTGTGAGAATAAGCTGCTGATCAATCGATGCATTGCATTACATCTATATTAAATATACCAATTTGCATTTCACATAACAGTATTATCTATTGATCATTGAAAGAAAAAGGGAAATTATATTTTCGATAATGATCGCCGCGTATATTACATTCAGATAGTAATATTTTGCTTATGGGATATTTGAGAAGTCTTTTCTGAAATAATAGCGTTCATGGTATTTGATATTTTAGATGGAGCTCTACTTCAAGGATACTGAATACGGTCCGCATTATAATGGCTGCAATGTGATTGCACTGAGGTACGACTAGAACCGCACCTTTGTTAGAAAGTCTAAAGGTGCGTGCACATCTAAAACAGGAACCGGAACGGTCCCGCTCTGGTCTGCACGCATCTTAGGTAGTCTTCCTTCCCCATCTTGAACATTTGCATTGATTTCTGTTCTTAAAAGTCCATTGAAATAAAAATAATATTATAGTAAATTGTTTATTAAAATGTTCGAGGTTAGGGTTGGATGGTTTGTTTGAATACATACTAGTACACGTGACTAGTGTGCTTGAATTGGAATCGTAATAACGATAGTACGGGTTTTTAGTTTTCCCACGTTCAACTTCAACTGCGAGAATTCCTGCGTATTACGTCACATATTTTTGCTGATCGAGTGATATAATATTCGCCTGTGTGTTCTAGCTTACACTTCAACAATGCAAGCCTATCAAATATCACGTGATCAACTAAATTAAGTGACATATTACGCAGGAATTCGCGCGGTTGAATGTGGTAAATCTAAAGGCGATGAACACGATATCGAGCTTGATTAGATGTATATAAATACGAAGGTTTTAATTGTCAATGGGGATCATAATATCAGCTAAATACAATCAAGAAAAGCAATCAGTTGACTAAACGTCCAGTAGTATCATATACAACTATATCTATTTATACAGGGACGTCGGTGACAGACTAGATTGCAAATGCTTTGCTGGAGGGTAAGTACTGTATACACAATTACTATATTCATGCATTATTAATAAATCACGCCGACATTTTGGAAATCAAGATGGCGGTCAGTAATTGCTTGACTTAGTCCTGAATTGTTTTTTTTATGTAATATTATTATCTAACTCTATGCCAATATTCATGCATTTTATCACAGAATATACATTTCATATACTACTCCACGAAAATTAGCAGTTGCAAAAGTTGAAAAGATTCGTTCGGAATTTTCCATTTCTTCAGTATTATAGCATAACGATATATTTCTCAATGGGATTATTAACAAATAGCCTACTCTTACAGCCTTAAATTAGTCTACTTCATTACTACGTTATTGACATAATACGCATATTTACTGGTATTGTCATTGATGAGTCGATGCAGTTTGAATACTTTATTCTTATCATCATAACAAACACCCAATCGCTCCGATAAGCATAGCTGGCTACGTTCAAACTCTTTATTAAACAGGATGGTTCTTGAATTCACAGTAGCCTTCGCCAACATAAGCTGTTAGCTAATATTGAGTATGTGGCATTTATATATCTCCAAATAATCAACAACCATAATGCGGTAAAGTCGTTTATTCCCCTTTGGTCTTCTGGTGGATGCCTGCTAATGATGGTTAATGATGACCTGCCACCATACAATACTCTCACTTGTAACACGATTATACCACCAGGGTCATCACTCACTAGCAGACTCCAGACAACAGCTGCATCAGAAGTAGCCAATCACTGGCCTTGTTACTGTTAATTACGCCAATCACTGAGTTGTTTATTTTCATTACGCCAATCAGTGAGCGTGTTTCATAGCGATGTCAGTAGGTTTGGCAATTATTAAAGATGTCGCCGGAAAGATATAGTATCTGCATACGAAGGTTGTCTTTGATATTCGCAAAGGAAACCAGTGAATTTGTTCCTGTTGAGATATTTGTTTTATCTGAAAGAGAAGACACTTCTACCAGTCTATTATTAGAAGTAGAGCTAAACACTAAAAGCACACGTATGTTTCCTTTGTTTTCCAAACCGTGTAAAACATAAATATACGACATTAAAATAAGCTTGCAAATATGATATTACTAGTACTGTGTATTGCCTAATCCAGAATGGTTGTATGTTGTTTCCAGTGTGATATTCGTACAGTATTCATATGATCTACATTTATTCATTCATTCATACATTTATACATTCATGATCATATATTGGTATACTGTGGGGTATTTGTGTGCGTGTGGAATTAAACCCAGCATTGAGATGCACTGTTGGTATTGATATTTATAAATGTGGATATTCATTGTGCTTTATTGCAGTATTCAATGCACGTTAATTCTGTACTGATATTTGTGATATTTTATTCGCCTGATTATGTTCAAATGTCTTGTTTGAATCATCTCGATTCTATATACACAGTACTTTAATTAGCATTCATATGACTATTTGTAAGCTACACATAATATAGTCTTTAACGTAATAATAGTGGCAGCAAAGTATCACCTTGCATACGACAATCTTTAACTTCCGGTTCATTGAACCCTCTGTCCGTCCAGTTGTCATACTCTTAAATGTACATTGTTTTGTACGGCTTGTTTGAAACATTTGTCAGATTTAGCAATAACAGATCAATATATAGCTAGGCCTGGCAGGATCATAATAATAAAACTATCGTGATCAGCTTACTTGAGACTATTCCTTGACATTAAATACGAACCTATCCATTTCATAAACAAATCATCATATCAAATTTTGCAGGTTTAATATTATTAATTAGTGGCTGGAAATTGTATTCGCTTCCGACATTCTCTTTAGTCCAACTCAATCCTAAGACAGATGATCATAAACCGTACAAGTGATTAGTCAGCTCCGTAAGAAATTCACACGTGACCTGTCACGTGACTTGACATACAAGTCCGGCAGCTCTGCGGCGCAACACAAAGCTATGACAGTGATGAATGGTTTGAACGGCTTCACAGTGCACCGTGGTTATTGTAAGCGGTCTGATGGTTTAACTTGGTCTGCATCTCCTATGTACTATAAGTAGGTGGGATAATACACTGGATACTTTGAGATTGATAAGAGATTAAATCAAGTATACGGCATGAGTCATGGCTTAGTTAGTGGTTTATTTATGTACTATTATATTAGAAGCGGTTAGCAACAATACGTGCTGCCATTAGGACTTATAATGGCTGGAACAGAAAGCCGTCAATAAAATTAATATTCATACAGTTATTAACTGCCTGAAAATGTCGACATAGTGGTCGACGAAAGGTCGCAGCATAGATGTTTTATTGTATACATTGACATTGTATACTGTAGTTAGAATGTACATAGATTTATTGAATTTCCATAAAATTAATATTATAATTTTGCTGCCGCTACTACTGCTACTACTACTACCACTACTACTACTATTACTACTACTACTACTACTACTACTACGATTACTACTACTACTACTACTATTACGATTACTACTACTACTACTACTAATTGGGACCATTGCTCTTTGATTCCCTGGTTTCCCTGGTTTACGGATTGTGATAATTATGACTCGGGCAGTCGAAAATATAAATAAATATAATTTGATATTTTGGCCAGTCGGCCGTGTCCAATATAAACATAATAATAATTGGAGATTATGAATGTTCGGTTGACAGAAAATAAATACAATTGTAAATAATTGTTATAAATACCAGTGCATACAAATTGTTCACGATCAGGACACTTTATACACCCAGGACACGTCGAAGAAGCTGTACACCCAAAACACGTCGTACAACCAGGACACGTCGAAGAAATCGTACACTAGGGACACGTCTTACACCCAGGACACGTCATACACCCAGGACACGTCGTACACCTACAGGACACGTCATACACCCAGGACACGTCGTACACCCAGAGCTATGCTGTGGACGGCGTACTTCAGACGCCGCCTGGTGTTTCTGTGCATCTTGGTGTGGATCACCACTCTTCTTTTTGTATGTAAGTATGCACCTTTAACATTCTACCTACTAGCGACAATCACAGATGCCCGTGGGGAAGTGATGACAATTAGTTTAGAACATCTACTTTCAGTGGATCTTGGGTGCGTTCAAACTGGCAACTGTCTCAAGAGTGGTATGAACGTACATGGGACAGGGAACCAGTTTACCTAAGCGGCTTACTCGGCCCTGTGTTCATGATACCTCAAGAATATTTTGAAAATCTAAGTTAGGTGTACATACACGGGAAACCTCACCAGCTCAAGGACACCTGACTTTAGTGACACAAAGTTCTCTTATACTATACTACTAAACTACGAGACCATAATAGGTTATAAATCATCAATTATATTCATATATGCGACAGTGTTAACATATTTCAGCATAACTAGTGAACCAGTGATTCAAATACCAGCACATATACATTATTGCAAAGTTCACTCTCCCAGTAGAATGGAAATCAGGACAAACATATAGTATGAATTGCTTCCCATCCGTTGGCAGGAAGTGACATCATGGCACCGTTGGTCTGCACAGAATAAACACAACTAAAATGATCTAAGCTGTCAGTCAACTTACAGCTTTAAAAATATTAGCACTTTTGGAAATAAAACTGGATTTATTTGAAGTGTTAGATGTTGTGCTTGTCAAATAAAGTGGAAGTGTGCCATTTATAATCAATCACTGGCCAGGAAGTAATTTAATCTGGTGTCGTGCGACAAGATCCTAACATAATCTTAACAGAATCCTAGCAGGACACTTTTACCTCGGGTGTCCTGGGACCCTATTCTCGAAACTTCTTAAGATATTCTCGTGAATAGCTCATCTATAGGTATCCTTAAGATAAAGTTACGAACGTTCTTATACTTAGGCTAAGCAGATCGTTTACAAGAATGTTTCGAGAATAGGGCCCCTGGTTTATTTGTTAGCATCCATTTTAGTTGCTCGGACACCTAACAGAACACTTTTTTCGTTTGTTCTGACTTTAATTTGCCGTGTTTAACATAGCAAAAATGTCACTCTTAAATTATCCAGTATTTGATCTAGTTTTCATCAAATAATTATTCTTATTCATTAATAGTTAATTCCTGGTCTATTCATGCAGATCAAGTAACCAAACAAATTTAATTTTCGCGTGTCGACGGAAGTACGAACGTAACGAAGACATTCCCATTGGTCCCATTTGACGTCCGGATTATTCCCAAATGGGAATTACCGCACGATTCTAATGTTGCGTATCCGGAACGTGCCAGCATAAAGTCACTGAACTGAGATGATTTACATAAAATATGCAGAGATGCTGGACGATCTTACATAGCTCTGAATGACCAGGCAATCTAAGGTTCTCAGTGGGACTACTTTCGTAACAACTTTTTTTTATATTTTTGAGTCCATATGGTGCATTACTATTGCATTCACCATATCCCCCTTCACAGCTCATCTTTATCTCGGAAACATGTTCGGAAAACAATTAAGTCGGTTATTCGAGAACATGTACAATGCAGTATAATTACACACAAATACAAAAATAATACCAACAAAATAACAACATTCAAAATAAATAAATAAATAAATAAATACATTAAAAAACAAACATCCTCTATCGATCTGTCAATTGTATCAGTTTAATGTCCGAATTACATCAACATGTCCCAATATTATTTGTATTCACAATAATAGTATTGCGATAGTTGAAAACATTAGTGCGATAGTATTACAATAGTAGTTTATTTTTTAATATAAGTCTCTTGAAGATGGCTAATTATTTGCAATATAGTGGCTAATGTACATATAACTGGTATTCAGTGAATAAAATGCAAGACAATAGTGCGTTGTTATCATTTGATTTAATCCTAAACTCCAAAAATTTAATCTTGTTAAACAAACCTTTCTCTGAAGCCCATTTTCATTAAACTTTGTGGAATTCATGAAATACACACTCCACTCGAGGGTGTTCAACTAATTTGGTCTTAGTGTTTAAAAATGGTACACTATCGAAACTATCGATAGTTGATGTTACTATCGAGTGAAATAATCGATAGTTCAAATAACTATCGATGTCTTTCTATCGGGCCACTCACTATCGCGATCTATCGATAGTTCGATCCATCGTTACACCTCTAGTTTTAACTAACCATATTTGGAAGTATTGTAGCGATAAAAGCGTTTAATTAAATTGGACTTTCAGATGAAGCGGGTTTCGAAAATTCGAAAATAACTATATACAGCTATATACATAACAGCTATATACATGTAGGGCCTACTATGGTTGGCATGTCTGGGGCACGTACTGCGCATGTCTAATCGATGTCGAGGCTATGACTAGGTGCACGCCGCACTGTAGGACCTATACGTACTGACTACTGCCAGCCAATCACGCACACGCGTCCATCTAGAGGTAATTCCCAGATAAAACGCTAGCTCAAGAATCCAATCAAAGCAATAGCTGGATCGCCGAACTTGTAAATAAAGTTTTAATGTGTTCGAGATAAAGGCAGCTACGAGCATGCATTTTACAACACACTGGCCTTTTTTCTCTTCGTACAAGTCGAAAGGGAATCAACGATTCGAATTGGAACCAAACGATCTTTGTCGCGATCAAAGATTTGGTCACGGCATGGATGCTCGTAAAAAAAAAAGAGAAATTCTACACGCCTGATTTAACAGCTAATGTAGATCGCAGTGTCAGGATGATATAACTAAAGCTAAATAATAGATTTCTGTAGAACATTAATTAGCAACATGCAATATTTATTTATGTTATATAATTAATGTTGATTCCTGACACACACAGAGATAGATTCGAAGAAGAGGAATAAGATTGTTTATTAAGTTAAAAACAAAACCAACCTACTTTACTGTACTTGTCTTTACTTTAATTTAACCTTACGCAGCTGTCAATCTCCCAGGTAGTGATGATACCCATCGGCCAATCAGAATACAGGTACACTTAAAGCTGAGAATAACTTGATTAGCCACGTGGCAAGTGTCCGACAAACAACATATTGCAAGGCTAGCACAATGCCGGTGATAACTTTGTATTCAGGTATAAATTACATCGTGAAACCACGTTGAGTGGAAGAAATGCCAACAGGAATGTTCTGTATTGACCCTATCGTCTGTTTGCATGATTAACACGTGGACAGGCTTGCCGTACATTTCGAGGGGGTCAATGCTTCGCTTGGCGAACATGGCTTCGCTTGGCTTCGTTTGGCTTCGCGTAAGGTTCATACATGTATAGCTTATATATATATAGACAACACTAAGTAAACTAATGCATTGATCTAATCAACATTCCGCGACACGCCATGTTGTGCCTATCACGTTAGTTTCCAATTAAGCATCAGCTGGCTTGATCCAATTAAGGATCAACTGTCCGCACTTAACATTACTGGGCTATACACTTTTGTGATCACACGACATCAAGTTCATGGATTGGTTCTTTTTTAGAAGCGGTTAGCACCAATAGTTGTTGTGGAGCACCATAAATAGAAATGCACCAAATTCCGTAGGTCACAGCTAAATACAACCGGTAACCATATAAGGGGTAAATGCATTATGTCATCCGAAACACGCAAAACCGTAACATGGAACCGTAACACAGAAACGTAACACCGGGTTCTAAGTATTAATTAGGCCTACATTACCATGGCAGCAGTAGTTGTATACTGAGCCAAAGAAAGATATAAGAGAAGAAGCTTGCTTTGTACAACATTTTAATTTGAAATGGATTTTAAAAAATACAGTTTTCTGTTATAATGTTTATGCCCCACAACACAGCATTGCTTCTCATAATTTTACTTCAAACAGGGGAACATCAAGTACAATGGCCATCTCATAAAGTCTATGGAAGAGTCGGCCAGGGATTTAACCACCGACCTAACACTCTTTGGGTTGACGCTCGAACCACTCCGCTATGGAGGCAATCCTGTAGACGTTATGATTTAATGTACATTATGTAAAATATACGGTTCCTATGCTATGCTAGACACTATTATTTCGACATCAGTTGATGGCATTAGCTGGTATATCACTATAACTCCGATGTAGTTAGTTAACCTACATTGCACAGTGCTATTACATCACGCAGCGTTCAAATTTGTAATAGTTTAACCATCACAGCCAAAATAAATAGATGTCCCGTTCTAGAAACGGTCACGATCTCCTTAGCTTAAGAACGTACGTAACACTTTCATAGCCCTACTATACGAATCTTTTTCGAGAATAGGACCCCTGAACATATAACATGGATACTCAAAAATAAAACAGGAAACTCGAAGTGAAAGTATCCAGGGTATCGTTTCTTGATGCTCTCTTATCCACTAAGTGACAATAGCGCTCTCTTTTCCGATAGCTAATACACTGCTAAGAGAGTGCAATGGTCTCTTAGCGGACAAGAGAGCTTCCAGAAACGATACCCTGATAGGATCATGTTATGACTTTGCCAGGATTCTGGACACCTAACTTGCTTTGCTGTGCATGTCACGTGATTACCGTTTCAGACTCGCTATTGGCTGAGGATGTCGACTTACAGCAGCCAATGAACGGCCGTCTGAAGCTTCTGATGGAACACAACCAGGACCTGGATCGCCCCATCCTCCAGGTGGCGCATCCTGTCCGTGTCCGCGATGCCGACCCTGTGAGACTCCGCCCGGAACGTCTAACCCATGAGGCCACGCCGTCTATCCACGACCAAGAGCAACACAAGGCCATGAATCCTTTCCAAGCGGAGAACATGCCTCGCCAGTTGTCCCAGAGCCGGGCAGACGAATCTGTGATCAGCAGACACGAGACAGACGCACGTGGAAACTCGACTCACCGTGAGGCCAGTCTATTGTTGAACAAGGGGGTGGCAGAGTATTGCAATCGAAACAACGTGTTACCAACACCCCAAGAAGGTACTGCACAATGTCTATACTATGTTTGTAATTGGTATCGCTAGACATCTCATACTGTCAATATAGGAATATTGATTCAAAACTAATAGGGATTATATTGAGACAAAACCAATTATAATAAAACTGGAACAAGTGGCCCATGAGTCTTAAGAACAGATTTGAAACACGTACTAACAAGATAGTTTTATAACCTTGAAGCCTGGGCATTGTTTTAAATATTGTCTTCTTTTCCCAGTTAAACATGAACTCGTACTATAAAACCCCAACGATGTGCAACCTCGGTGCCAGAAGAATCGTAGCGCTACGAGCGCTGTTACTCCTATACGTTAGCATGGAATTACCAAGGAGTTGACTCTCGTAGCGCTACGATACTTGTGTAGAACGGGGGCCTTGGTCATTGGTTGATGTTGTTCTTTTTCTTTGTTCAGGCATGGCTCCACCCGGTTTTCGGCTCCGGTCGGTTCACATCGTGACTCGGCACGGCGACCGCGCTCCACTGTACAGCTTCAGCGGCCGCCAGAACCCTCCACTCAGCTGTCAGTTCCAGCCCCAGGAGCTTCAGACCGACTCCAGACTGGCGGCCTATGTGACCACCATGAAAGGGTGGGACGGACACCAGAAGGAAGACGGCGGCTTTCAGAGATGGGCGCTGTATCCGGACCGGAAGTTGTGTACCAGCTCCCAACTGACCACGATCGGAGTCAAGCAGATGCTGGAGCTCGGGTACCTGCTGCACGAGCGGTACGTTCAGAAATGGAAACTCTTGGGCCCGAGATTTCAGGGCGGGGACGTATCCGTTAGGAGTACGGAGTACACGAGGACGTACCAAAGCGCCACGGCTTTCCTTTACGCGTTCCTTCCTGAGTTCAATCTGACAAAAGTTCCGATAAAGCGCTCCACCAACTTCTTCTTCTGTGCCGAATCCACGCTAGCAGCACCCTGCACGTGCCCCGTGTTGCGGAGTTGGAAGAATCAAGCGGAAGTGACCGTAGAGGCGATGCTGCAGAATAAAGACAAGTACGACTCCCTTCTGAATGCTGTTGCGAATGTCTACGACCTTCCGAAAAGTCGACTTCCGGTGATGTGGGCGATGATTGACGTGTTCCTGTCACACGCGTGCAACGTTCTCCCGTTGCCGTGCAACAAGCGTGGACAGTGTATTACTCCGCACATAGTGTCGCAACTCTGGGGTCACGTGACCAACTACACACGGGCGCGCAGCACCTTGAGGAAATACAAGGAATATGTCAGCTTAGCCCTGCATCCGTTTCTAAACGAGGTCGTGGAACACATGGTGGGCGTGTCGACCGGACAGCGCTCGGTGAAAATCAACGTATATTCGGGACACGATACTACGCTTATTCCACTTGAGGCAGTTTTCGGCATTGGCGGAGGGACTTGGCCGCGTTACGCCTCCAGAATAGCGCTGGAACTATACTCCAGGGACAGCTCACGAGATCACTACATTCGCGTAGTTCGCGATGGGGTTGATGTCACGCACCAAACAACCATGTGTCGGGGCCAATTTGTGAACAAAATGTGTCCGCTAAAAAACTTCGTAGACTTTGTGGAAAGGGAGAATTTAGGACAATTTAAAGACAATGATTATCTTAACATCTGTTACAGCCCATCGTAGATACACAGCTTCGTATCAGTGAAAGAATGAGACCGATTGTATGCTTGTTTCAAATTGAATTCCTGATTTGTATTATTAAAGTATGTTTACTGCTGCACATCATGTGACATTACTGCTGCACATCATGTGACATTCCAAGCCAATGGTTGTCACTGTTGGTTCACCTGTACTAGCCGCGACAGGCCTGTCGTACAGTAGCAGTACTGTTGTTGAGGGTTATCCTCCCATACAAGCCAGGCCATACCAATCTTTATTAAAATAAAGCTTTATGAAAATGTAAATACTTTTTCATGATCATTTAATTGATATTTTTCTCTCCTCCCCCTTTCCCCTTTGTACATATTATTCTCTCATATCCTGTGATGTAAAGACATGATGTAAATATATTTCATGTGCGGGCTTTTCCTAGATTGACAAAACTTAATTATACCCAATCCTTTTCTACTGTGAATAACATATGTCTAAGCTAGTGTAGTAGTGATTTCAAACATTAAATTAGTTAACCCACATTGACCTTCAAAGGCTAGAATTTGTGTGTATTACGTCAGATAATCTGTTGATCACCTGACAATTGTGAATCTAACCCATATCGAAGTGTCAGTTAGAACGTTCTCGTAGATAACATCACATGATCAACAACATTATGTGACGTAATACACAAGAATTCTGGAGTTTAAAATGTCGCTAGTATTCTTTTAATGACGTTTCGCGTTATCGTGATAATCTATCGTAGGGTCTACCACCCATAGCATACTATCATTTAGTTATGGACAAATTGAACCTACTCATGTAGGTACAAGAAATGTGCATGTATATATATATATACATCAATTTTAACGTGTCTGAATTCGAACATGAATTCGCAATTTGATAAAGGAATGAAATATTATCTTGTTGTCTTTTTTCTTTCCAATTGGTCCAGTTAGTAATGCCCAACATTACAGAACTTTAATTTTCCCGGTTTCAACTTAAAGACATACTATTTATTAATTATCTCGACGTTCCTATATTTGTGTCAGTGGTCGTGAAAGGTTACTTTGGCCGTGTTCAGGCTTAATCAGAAAAGTAGGGGAAATGTGAGATTTTACGGTATTTTATTCGGGTTATACAGGAAGTGTAAACTGCAATGGAATTTTACCCATCCTACAGCGGTAAAACTATAAATATTTGAATGTACAAAAACGATAATATACATGCTAAGTGCACACACTTTGCATTTTAACTACAATTCGGTCCAAAACCACATCGTAATCTGTGATTATGCCTTTATTGTGCTGGTCCCATGTCTTATGTGGGCCATTAGAACAGAAAAGAACAGAACAGAACAACATTTATTTTATCCAAAGTCACACTGTGTGATATACGAGGCAATAGAAAACATACATAATTTCATGCATACTTAGTTGCAACATACATATATATCATTTTGGGAAACTGGCCATAATCACATTAGATTATGTTAGCAATTTATAAATATTGGGCTATTTACAACAGTAGTCTGGTAGGGTAGCACTTCTATATGTACATTTAATGATGGACAGAATAATTCATTTCAAACAGTATTGGTACAAAAGGTGTAGTCTGTTTTCTTTGTCAATATTTTACCACCGATTCGTTTCAAAGGATAGCGAATGGCTACCGGATCTTTGCTTGGTAATCCAGTGAAGATAATTTGGCGGAAATAAAAGTAAATAGGGGCCTCTAACTTAAAGCATACATTATAAAGCATACACTATAATATATATTAAAGCATTTGAAATAAAAAGCCACTCCAGTTTCAGGAATGAATTTAACGTGATCAACACGTAATAATATTGCATACATTTGTTTAAAAGTATTTCAGAATAAAAATTCAATTCAATTAAGAATTGTACTTCACTTTCTGTTTTGTTGTCATTGCATTATATTACCTTTGTGTATTTATATTTCGTCTGCTAATTAAACCTGGTGCAATAAGTACATAAAACAAATGCCGGTATATACTTTGTATACTTGTCATCATTGTGTATACTTGTCATCATACGGTATATTTTGGTTGAGTGGCATTGCTCACATCGCTATCTTCAGTTCCTAACATTGGAGTTACACACTCTTCCTTACCGCTGTTCTCGTCGTCATCGTTATCGTCATCGTTCTCGTTATCGTTATCGTCGTCGTTATCGTCACAATCAGGATGTCCGCCCACAGACTCGTTATATTTCGTAATTAGGTCAGATACCAACTTTCCGTTTCCGGATTGTTTGAGAGCGTGTATGATAGCGTGTATAGAGACTTCATTATAACAGGTCTGACTCCATTTCCTCAACATCTGGTAGATTTTCTCTTCTGTGTGTGTGTCGGTGTTGTAACTGATGTCCCTGTCTGCATCAAACGCACCACTGTCTGTGAATGAAAACAGATGATTCCGTATACATTCAATAGCATACTACAGCATGTGTGCAGGTGCAACACAAAGAGTGTGTCCAATACTAGTAGTAAAGGCATACAATGACCGACGGAACCTTTGGAATAAATTTGGGCTGACAACTAAAAGTATGTTCACTTGACGCATCGCTTTTGTCCCTCGATTCTTTTCCAACACTATACAGTACTACAGGAGAAACTTATACTTATTGGCAGCCCTCTGCGACAGTGTTGCATTCTATTTATCCTAAAATGTTCTCATACACTATTATATATTGGTCCTGTTAAATAATTCAAATAAATATGAAAAAGAGAACTAAAGCGACACTAGAATTATTTGTCATCATCTTGTTGAATAAATAAAAACAATGCGTATAGACACATCAAATGAAAATATTATTAGATAAGTTCGTCTGACCTTTCAAATTGTGTATGGTCAAATGACTGAGTCTATGCGCTTACGATTACAATCCACACTTCACAGCATTGAGATCATATTAATATAAGTAATTTACTCGTACTTACTTGTAGGCAGATGTCGTAAAAACATCTTCCAGTTTTCAACACGACATTGGAGAAACAGAAACACGGGATTTATCCATATGGATTTATCTAGAAGTTAAAACAGAATACATGAATTAATACATAGGTCTAATATTTATGTAGATCTTCACTACGTAGGAATAATAAACGCTGATTGAAAAGTTCGCATGACGTCTTGAGGTGTACTCACACGGGTCGATCGGTTGTAACGATGCGTCGAATCGCACCGTCTGAGCGTACATCTACATGCGACGCGATTCGCAACGGCAGAGATCGCATGAGAACAATCCAACTAGTATCATTACGACGGATCGACCCGTGTGAGCGATCCTTAAAATAGTATAAGTAATATCAGATTCATTACGAAAGGTACGAGGAGAAACAAACCGCTGGGTGGTAGTAGGATACGTAGTTCAATGCACTCTCCTTCTCGTTCACTCCTTCGAATTCTTCCCAGCTTCCTAAAACAAAACAACAATATATTATCAATAAACTAGGTTTTTTTCTTATCCTTTATAAATAAGTGATAATTCAGTTAGCACATTTCGGAAATATATATTAAAGCAATATTGGGGATAGAATAAACACAAATGGTTGAACTTGTCTATTGTTGTTACTTCTTTAGAAATGTCTAAATATGTTAATAATGCAAATAGTGTACACAATATAATAATAATATGCGTATTTTAAAATTATTAGTATATTATTATAAAACGCGCATTTCTAAGCCCACAGGCACAGTTGAACATAAAAGGCAGGAAGAAATAAAGTAACATACATAGAATGAAACACAAATAGTTGAACTCGTCCGTTGCTAATTCTTCTTTAGAAATGTACAAATAGTGCATAATAATACGAATGTGTGTATTAATATTGCACCACATCCTATGACCTAAAGCGTACTCATAGCGCTACACTGTTACCCCGGTCAATGAACCAATGTGCACCTCATTCATACTTACCTTCGTTTACTTCTGCAAAACCGGTAAATACAGAAAGACCCTACAATACCCAAAATACCAAAGACAGAAGGCAGGACTATTTTTAGAATGAGATCTGAGCCGACGGGTACAGATGCACCTAGAAGAAATTAATGAAGAAATGAATACTAACTAGTACATCAATGCATGCATTATCTACAAACACAGCATTGCATTTACGTTCTTTTATATACTAGTATATAATAATACTATAACTATTTACGTTTAGAAAGTAAAAGTGATTATGCACGTGACAAAATCTTTGCAAAATGCACGTGCCCAGATTTAGCTCTGCAATCTGACTACAAACTAGCATCATACCACAGACACTTGGAGCAGAACATTATTTTGTTTTAATAAAGTCTTCTTTTTTGTTTTAAATGTCATTTTCTGATTAAACTGTGTTTTTTCCCCCAAAATATAATATAGCTACTAAAAATGCATGGGTAAAAATAGACACCTAAAACAAAATATATTATAAATAGTTCATTAAAACACGATAATGGCCTGTTTCGAGTGCCTGTTTTAAAACACCCAAATAGGATATCTTTATACATGTATATAAACATGACTGGGTTGACTACTAGAAATAGAAACAAGTCATCCCATGTCTTAATTTAACCGATGTTGGAATGACAGAACTGTCATCCATGCACTTTTTTAAAGCTGATAGTGGTGGACGTGCATGCGAGTGAGAAGTGAGATCTAGAGATGATTGTGAGACGTGAGATCTGGAGATGATTGTGAGTCAGACATGCATGAGATATGGAGATGTGAGATGTGAGATTTGGGTGGTGTTCCATTGACAGTGTTGGACGCACATTCTGGACAGGGGGCGCCTCCTTTCTAGTTGGATCAACACCGCACAGTATAACTGCACATACGTCGGACAGAAAGTATGGACAGAAAGTATAGACAGAACAACTAGTAAGAAGCAGCCCTGTCCAGAATGTGCGTCCAACACAGATTCTAGTAGCTACGAACTACTGTTCGTTTTAGTGATCGTAAACCGGCGAGTCGAGATAGCACTTTCGATATTCCGTGTGCAAACATAAGACAAATAACGACTGGAAACAGATGTCTTCCTATTGCTTTGACAGATATTACCAGAAATGTCGCTAATAAGTGTGTATTTACCAGTGTTTACTACATGAGCATCTGATCGAAAACACGACAATCTGGAAATCGTTAGTGTTTATCGTTAAAACTATGAACATGTCAGTCTAAGAAGATACTGTAAGGTTATTTTTCGACATTGTTGTTTTCCATTTATTCATATTTCTACGTTTATTGCACAGTAACCCACCTGTTTAAGAGAAATGATGTGCTTTATACATCGCTTGCATATCATTTGCGCTTTGTACGTGACCTACTTCCGCCAACACCGAGCGCACTCGATGTGTCCTTCCGGCGTACTAAAGTTCAAAACGAGTTCAAGGAAGCCGCCGGTTGTTTGCGTTGCGCTGCGTTGCTTTGCTACTTATAAATAAAATAAATAACTATAAATCGGTCCAACACCAGCCCTACAGGTCTTTCCGAATTTGATTTCTTTCAAGAAAAAATTAATTAAATATAGATATCTAATTTGAATTTACTTTTATCATATTCACATATTTTGTCAATCAAATTAACAATAAACGACATTGATGTACACTATAATATACACATTAATTCAAACTATAAACAGCTGATAAACTATCCCAGGACTATATTATTTAGAGGGTATTAACTACTACTACTACTGCTACTACTACTAGAAGCGGACATAAAATACTATTGAACCTAAGACTGTCTACTGTGGTTTATTTACTGCATTTATCATGTATCGATTAATCCACAATGGAGTGCGAGTTAAGCAAACAGGATACCCTACGTGTTATCTAGGTTATAAACTATGTTTAAAATGATTCATACTTATAAAATAAAGATTAATATATATGGAGGATTTGGGAAATATTAAATAGAAAGCGAACGTAAAATATTCTTCAATGACCTGAAAAAAAGTGTTTAATACGTTCGTGAAAACAATGTCATCTACTATATGGATATTATGGTGTGATTTATATAATTATCATTGTATCGATTCACCGATAGGGAGTGCAAGCAAAAAATCAGGAAATTATTATTACCGGCGGAGAAAGGTTATTTACGGACGTGGAGGTTAGTCCGGATGATTACGCCTATTGTTACGACATTTTACATTCGGGTATCCATCGATCATCATTGATGATTAGTGTATGGATATTTGCGCTGGCATGAATAAAGGACAGCCAACTATCCAGGTTATTTTACTAGTATTGGAAGTCCGTGGTCGTCGGACACCGACGGTAATGATCACAGTCGGGGTTTTGAGGTAGCGGTGATGTAGCGGGGAAGTTGAGGTAAGGTGGCGGTGAGGTGGCGGTGAGGTGGCGGTGAGGTATGGCGATCTAGGCCTACTAGAGTAGCCTAGTATTACTAGTATATGCAACTTTTAAAATTGGTAATGGTACGGCCTATCTAGCTATAGGGAAATTACGGTAGAGGATACTAGTAACCCACGAGATACGAGTGATTACGGAAAATATGTCCCGAGTGAAATTAATGTTCACAGTTCCGATATTTAGCGATAAACTTTGAACATTAATTTCACGAGGGGCATAGTTTCCGTAATCACTCGTATCGAGTTGGTTATTCTAATTATTCAACATAATCATTTTATTGGAATAAATCATGATAAACTACTTGATATATAGAGAATAAAGCTGGATTCATACTTTAACGGTGCCTTATACGGCGCAACTCGCTAGCACACGTTTACCGGTGTAGCAGTCACCAAACACTCTAGATTGAGCTTCCTTTGGGAGT
>JAUTBZ010035337.1:0-19073 GCA_032361785.1 Lepetodrilus galriftensis
TCATCACAGTATAAATGCAATGTTTTGGGGTCACGTGAACCAATCAGATTGTCGGATTGACAATAGATTTATTTATTTACAAATAGAAAAATATATATATTATTATAAATAAATACATATATAATTAATTATAAAAAAGATATATAGAAAAACAAACAAAAACAAGGATAATTCTCTCCAAGACAGGGTTAGAATCGTTGTCCACCATCGTTGTTTCGCACCATACATTTTACAATTACACAGTCATGACAAGTTCATCATGGACGCCGGCTAAAGTCGCACTGATTACTTTCTCCATCTATTCCCTCAGATGTACTTTTCGCGGTGTCGGCCACCAGACGTGGTACTGCCAGACACTGTCATCTGACATGGAATATGTACTTATTTTTACGCAAGGTACACACAGATTACTGTCGGAGGTAGACATAACATTACTGTCAGAGATATGCACAGATTAATGTCGATACTGTCAGAGAAATGACACGGGTGTGGGAGTCGCCAAGTGTGGATGTATTTTTCGCTCGAGTATCGTGTTGGTATGTAGCAATCATATTCTCGAAGACTAAATATCGTATGTCATATTTCCGCGCGTCATTCTGGAGGGAACGTGTCACGTATACATCGTCGGTGTAAGAATATTGCTATGACATGTGTGTTAGAACATGTAAATTATTCATCGTTTTGATGTGCCGTAGTCTAGACGATGGCATCAGTGTTAGAAATCCAATAGAAATTTAGTAACCGATGGTGAATGCTGTATTTTATGATTCTCAATTGGGAATAGCAATGCGCCGCGTCCAGATTCTGTAGCGACCAGTCATGGATGGTCTGACGTTACTAGATGAGTCTACAGATTATTCCTGCTATTATTATTGTATTGATTCCATAAAGTCAAGATTTAGTAAAATCTCTCCGAAATTTATCTATCTTCCTTTTGTGCAAGATATAGATTCAAAAAATATAATCTTTTAATTTGAAATTTAATTATTCTCACATTATTAAATATTGTGGATTGACTTCATATGTTTCTTTAAACCTTTTAATGAAATATGCTTCAAATAATAACTATTTAAATACCAAAACTATTGAGTCATTAATGGAATTGAACGTAATGATACTATTGGTCCTAGCGCCATGTCTATAGGGCTTATCATGCTTCTAGACAATAGATTTTGTAAGGAAAAAACGCAGTGATAGGTGATGCGACGAACAGACGGCCGACTCCATTTGTCAGCAGGAAAGTGCAGTTGTCACGCCGTGAATGACTTTGCTTTCCCAGCACCGAGTTATTTGATAGAAGGCAATAAAGTCTATTAACCCGGCTAACCAAGGAGACGGAATTGAATACGCCGCATTATTTATCTAAACACAATATCCGACTCAATTTAGGAATTTGACGACGCTTTTGTTCAGAAAGACACCCATTACGTTGTAGCAGAAGCGCTGGCCTTTGTTCAAACAACTACCGCAAAGCAGAACAATAATTTCCATCTGCATGCTTTCGTGGCAAAGTTGATTAAAATTCCCGGGCCATTGAAGGCGGCCTGTAACAGTGGGAGTTAGTGTCGCGATGAAAAAGACCACTTTCTTGTGTCGGCGGATTGATTTCTGGCGATCATTTGATTTTGAGGTAATAAAGGACCATGTGATGAATTCCGAATGATTCCCCTGGTCTCGCGATGACCATGTCGGTTCTCTGTGGAATTCAGTGCATTAGACATGGTCCTCTCTGTTAGACATGGTGCTCTGTGTTAGACATGGTCCTGTTAGACCAGCTATCAGGTTTAGGAGTCCAGCATCGCCAAGCCAACAGACTTCTATTATCCGCGATAATTTACTTTACCAATTCTTTGCAACAGTCGCATACGAGAGTGTCCTCAGCTACTAAAGAGGTCCGACTGTCGTGGAATAATAGGGATTTTCTTTCCCTTCTTACTCTGACAAAGTTGTCCCAGGAAACTCAATGAAATCACTTGACCTGTGCGGCCCTGTATACACGTCTCTACACATCTCTACAAGCCACTGAACACTTCGTGGACCTGGAGACAGCGCAGTCTCACTCACAGCTTCATTGTTCCAGTTGGCAAATGCATGAAGGACAAGCAAAGAAAACACTGAAGAACTTCAATCTCCTCGCGTTCATATCTTGTAATTGTATCGCTCGACGTGAATTATGGCGAATTTCGATCTGCTTTATGTAATTAAAAGAAGTGATTTATTTTCTGTAATTTAATTGGCTGGACTGTATTAGATTATCGCATCACACTTGATACGAGGCTGGGCTCTAACAACGGTTCTGCCCGTCATCTGGACATAGAGGCTTGGTCTGGGAGTTTAAAGAAAGATGCATTGCCCTTTGGTAAAGAAAAAACGATTGTCTAGGACTTCTTTCATGTCTAGATCTACGGTCATATTGTACAGGGTTGAAACCAGTGCAATCGTTGGGCACCATTAAAACAGGATCTCTGATGATCATGGGATTCGAACCCGAGATGCTGGATTGCGAGTCCAATGCTGTGCCCACTGAGCCAATGCATTAGCTCTGAGACCAGTAGGAGAATTTTATTTTGTACCAGGCTATATAACCAAGGCATGATCTTTCTACAGCAATTGACATGATCTTCAATTACTATGTAAGACGTTGGACATTCAGACAGTGGGTTCGTCGCAAACGGGTGAAAGATTCCCGGATCGACGTTAAATATTCACTTACTCACAGCCAGTGGGTATTGTCGTTAGTTATTCAGACACTAAGAATTATCTTTAGACATCAAAATGAGTCCGGGGCCATATTCACAAAAGGGTTTAGATAAGTTTGTGAAGACCAAAGGTATAGCAAAAACTGACATAAACCTTTTTTTGTGAATACTGCCCCAGGTGTCCTATTATGAGTTAGGACACCTAACGTGAATGTTCCAAAATACACCAAGACACCCCAAGGTGAAAGTGTCCTACGAGGATCCTGTCTGACCCCGTTAGGATCCTGGAACAGAATCGGTCGATCATTCAGACAATTGAGCGCTAACCTGGGACCTTTTCGTTTGCTCTGAATTCAAACGGCCCATCTCTAGTTTTTCATTATATGTATGTACCGGTACGCAGCAGTTTATAAAGAGAAAGGACACTCGGGGAGCACAAGTTTCAACAGAATACATTTTTCAAGTCTATTGTCCTGCGGAACCGCGGAACAAAACAGCAGCTTTCCCTGTAGCGCTGGGACTCCTTTCACATCCTTCTCGTCCTTGACTCCAGATGTAGATAAACGTTTTTTATTCTAAGACTTGCGCCCGGAGGCAACTCCTACGATCAGTCAGTGTCTTTGTGAAGTCTCGAAAGACCGACCCTTCATGTTTATATTCCGTCGGCGAATGCACCGATGGATCGAAGCTGTGGGACTAACTTTTAAGATGATATGGTTGAATCTCCCGACTCAGTCGTAGAACGTAATGCCCTTAGACATGTTATTTCAATAATATTCTCTAATTTTGTGATTATTTCATCCCTTGCTATCCATTTCAACCTGGGAACTGGCAGCAATGTATTGACATTTCATCAGGGACGGTAAAATTGAATTGGAGACACAGAATTCGGTTTGGTTTGTAAAGTCTAGATGAATGTAAGTGAATCTTAGGAATAAATATTGACAATGGTCGTCTGGAAAAGAGTTTCGTGTGAGTTGGATAATGGAAAGTTGTGGGGGATGATGTTCTCATTCAGGTAGAATGTGTTACATTGATTGAGGAGGGTGGAGTGTACAACTGATTTTGTTGTTATCTGTTGATGAAGCGAGCTAGTCGGAGCTGGGTGTGTGATCTCCCCTATCTCATTTCACTCTTTCGGAGGTTGACATCCCCCATGTTGACAATGGAAATGAAGAAAAACGAATGGAAAGTTCAAGATTTTCAATGAACTAAAGCGACTAATGTACTATTGGTTAATCTTGTTCGGAACAAAAGCCTCTGTACATATGATTAGATGAAGTGCATGCACTTCAGGAAGTGTGACCTCTCTTGACCTTTATGACTAATGGGTGTGGGTGGTGTACCTTTGTTATGACCTTCACAACCCCTAACTCAAGGTCAAGTGGATAATATCTCCAGGAGGCAAAACAGGTTATTTTTAAACATAAAGATGTTTTCAATGAAGCTGGTTAAAAAAAAAAAAGTTTATTAGAGAGTCAGTTTGTGTGTTGAATCAATGAGCTATTTATAGATATAGCACAGGATTTCAGTGACAAGAAAATTGATTAAACAAACGAGACAAAATAATTGTTTACTCTGCAATCTCTAGTAATGATGGCAAGAAATAAAATTGAACTTTTGTGAAGACATAAATATAGACACATAAGTAGCACCATAAAAAAAAACATGGAAAAAATGTCTTTCTTTTTTTTTCCTGTGTAAAGAAATTATGTCTATGGCATATTAAAAAGATGGCCTTCTCTGAAGAAGCCTACACATTCTGTCTGTGGACTGTCACGTCTAGTTCTGTACACTGTCACGTGGCATTCTGTGGCCTGTCTTCAGGGACTGAGACGAGATTGCCGCCGGCCAGACCTCGGTTGAAATTAGGCGTGCTGGTGAGAACGACCAAGCGTGACCTCGAGGTGCAATTGACAAAACGTCAAGTACTGTGACAGTTGTCAATTACCTCCTCTGCGGATGTCTTGAATTTTGACGTACGTCACTTTGACGAATAAAAGAGTTGTCCTTAGATCAATATGTCGTTACTTTAGGAAACTTCCTGTAGCGAGGACGGTACACATTTCTTAACGTGCCGATCAAAGTAATTTTCTTGCTTAGTTTTTGCTTATTCTAGTAGTAGCTAATTCGGGACAACAGTGATCGAAAAATCATAGTTGTACGTGTACGCTTGCATGTCTCGTACATAATGATTGCGTGTTGGGTGGCATCTACCACATCGCTATCCTCGTACAGTGTAATTGGAGGTGGGATAGGCGAGTGGTAGAATGCGAGACTAGGAGAATCACAACTTTGAGAAGAAGCTAACATTAGGATCTCTCACTGTTTAGATTATTATATGGAAGTTACCTTTCTGACGCGATCATAATAGGATACACTGTCTGTAGAGTGGCAGTGCAGATATCATCCTTGGTCTGTCGGTACCAGCAGGTGCTCGCAGGTTTACTGCAACATTCAGCTTTCCTCCTGTCCTAAAGTGACAAGCTGTGATATGTGAAAAAAAATCGTACATAACATAGGATAATAACATAGGATTCACTGTCTGTACCATGGCAATGCAGATATCATCCTTGGTCTGCCAGTACCAGCCGGTGATATCATGTTTACTGCAACATTCACCGCTACGGATATTGCAACTTTCCTCCTAAATGAACAAGCTGTGATATGTGAAAAAAATCTTGAAAGCTAATCTAAACCCCAATTCAAAACAATAAAATAAAAAATAAAAAAAATAAAAAAGTGTATCTCACTGTTTAGATTATTACATTATCTGTCTCACTGTTTTGATTATTACATTGTATCTCGCAGCTTGCAGAATGTAATTACGGCTGTGTAGACGAGACGAGACGTTGCAGAAATTCAGCCAGATATTGCCTCCGATACCGAGGTGTGATTAATTCGCAGGAACTGATGTATTCACATCAAAGACAGGCAGGTTGTGATTCATGTCTTAATTTAATAAATCTGCAAAACCTCCGCGCGTCGGCTTGTAATTCACTGGACTGAACCGCGCAGATATAACCCAGTTACGTAGGTGATGACAGGACTTCACAAAGTTGTGAAATATCTTACAAACCGCGCAAAGATTTTCGGCTTTGATTTGTGTGAATCCTCCACATTTTTCATTTTCGGTTCTCGTATTGCGCTGGAATTGCAATAATTTACCTCGTGTACATTTACCACTGTCCTGTCTTCTTGGAGTCCCAGGGACAAATTGCGCAAATTTGTCATGTCGACAGAAATTATATGAATTTTCTTATTAAACATTTTAAAGTGCATTTCGGTGATAAATCAACCTGTTCATATATGTTGTTTTTTATTCATACAAACATGCAATTTAATGTTGAAGCACAATATTAAATTCTTTAGAGAACACATAAGTTATTTATCAAAATTTCTTTTTATCTAAATAAGCATAAATATTATTTGAAAAAAAATAAACTGTTGTCGTTCAAAGTGGTGTTATGGTACAGGAATATTCTAAGTTTTTTTTTTTTTTTTTTTGATACGTTATAACCATCACTACATGGTCTAACGACGGTAGCCTTCATCTTATCACAATTAATAAATTCAAAAAGCCTTTTTTTTATGGGTCTGTGCAATTGTGAAGTAACAATTGCTTATGGGGAAAGACGGCTTGGAAAATAGGTCCATGAAATATTCATGAAAGTTTGCCACCCTTCCAGCTGCCGTCAGCTCTGTCTGGTGGAACCGTGGCTGTGGCGGTGCTTGCGGCGCTCGTGGTGCACATACCGAGATATTGCAGCCAACGCCTGCGGACTCCGCAACAACTGGCAGAAACCCACGTGGTTTTCTCGTAATTTGCGTTACTCTGGGGCGAGTTATTCCGGCACAGACAATAATGATGAATCTAAAAATAATTATTGTTCTGCGAGTCGCTGTTGTGATGTAGATGGGCTGGCAAGTATGACAAGTTAGATGGCAAGGTATGGCAATGTTAAAGTGAAGAGTTGGTTGGTCACCGGCGTTGTCAGTACCTGACAGCTTCAAAGTCGGGCGCCGTTTTCTTATCACATAGTAGAATGGGACTCCGTGGAGGCTTTCTGAAACTGACAGGAAATAATGACAACATTGCCTTATTCAATTGCCCTATTACATTCCTGTGTTACAGTAACCTATATAGAAACGGCCACCCTTCATTTTGACAATGATAGGACAGAGATGGCAGATATCATAATACAGCACATTGCAATTTCCTTATCTATATTTCTGATTTAACCCTCTCCATGCTGGAATCAACCAGAGATGCCCTAAAAAGCAGCAGTGTCTATGTCTAATCCAGCAGGGAGAGAGTTAATGAGTATGTCTATGGTTTGCATTTTTTGCATGTTGATGAGGACAGCTTAATTACTAAGTCTACGATGGCACATAATATTCCTAGACAATTTTGTTCCCTAATGAACGAGACTTTTACTGCAAGTCAGAATTACCTTGTGCATTAAAATCTTTATCCGAGTACCCGGGACACCAATTCCAGCCTTATTAAATACTGACGAATCCTTTATTTCCTGTAACAACACTCTCTACTGCTACTGTCCTCGCGGATAGAGCAGTCGTATACAGACGTAACTGATGCCATTACCAAGAAGAAATGAAATAATTCGACATGCCTTACGACATCACTGAAGGTAAGCAATTCCTTTAGCCTGCGCGCGGGCCCTGGAGACGTCGGATTTGAGTCCAACAAGTACGTCCTCGGTCTGCTCGTAATTCGTCTTGATAGTCGTACATTGGGGACACTCGATGTCATACCAGGTTCTCAAATCTTGACTCAATATGTTGTTATAGGGTTATTAACTGCTTTTGAAGACCTTGTTCACGATGGTGGAAGAAATCTGTTCATGATGTGTTCCCCCAGTTATGTTCCCAGAGGTGTGTGCCACAGTTTTTCATTATAGACGGGAGACCAAGCAGTCATTTCTAGAAGTAACGTTTGCATACGTTCAATTCTTTTTTTTATGCCTTGTTGATTTTTTATATAATATGATGTAAGCAGTGTTTTTTTCTCCCCAATTAAATGAGTTCCTTGTAGTTTCAGTTCATTCTAAGTTTTCATTACAATGCTGCGTAGCGATGCATCGATCATTGTGGGGATTTGTCACTTCCTGTTCCATTACAACCATGCAGGTCGATGATCATTTTCACGGCATTTTTGGCATTGGCACACTGATCTATGTACCTTCTTTATCTGTTTTAATTAATAATAGGGTCTTTTGGTACAAGTGGGTGTAATGCTAGTACAGATTAAAAGGATAGCTTGGCATCAATAGCCTCTCAGGTTAACCTTATGAAATCATTAATTATTAGGGAAAAGTTAGTCTGTGGAAAATTGTGTAATCCATCTCCCAGTCTTCTTCTATAGTCTGTTTCCATATTCTGTGGTATGTTGGCTGTTCCCGTATCTTGTTCCAATATTCTGTTCCCAGTCTGTTCCAATAGCCTTCCAGTCTGTTTTACATAGTCTGTTCCTGAAGTCTGTTCCCAGAATCTGTTTCCAGAGTCGGTTCCAATGGTCTCCCAATCTACTTCAATAGCCTGTATTCTGTGATCTCTTCCAGGAGTTGGTTCCCATATTCCGTTCCAGTAGTTGTTTACCAGTTTGTTTCTATAGTCTGTTTCTGTTTCTGTTCCCGTAGTCTGTCCCTGGAGTCTTGTTTCCAATCTGTTCCCACAATATGTTCCCAACATCTTCTCACGATTGTTTTCGGCATCTGGTAGACTGTGTGTCTCTCTGGCAACATGTGACCTCCTCGGCGTCTGGTAGACTGTGTGTCTGTCTGGCAACATGTGACCTACTCTGACAGGTCAGGGTCGACTGGAGCAGACTAAAGTTGTGCTCCATCAAGTAAAAACACTCCACGCACTCCAAGAAGTCGTAAGAAATGAAGCGGTCTACTCTGGGTCTGAGATGACACCACGCTTCATTGAAGTCGACAAGGACGCAATTCAAATCTGTTAGAACGTCTTCTGGGGAGCACAAAGCAACTCTAGCATCTGTCAGGGGCAGTTCTTTCACACCGTTCTCAGAAGGAAACAAACATATTTTCAAAGACATGAAACCTCAAATTCTCCATTCACTGCTATTGTTCCTATCATGTGACCTTCGATCTGTTTAGGAATGGATTCTTTATTTGCGATTTAAATTTTGTATTACGTTCTAGCTCGAGATTCCTCTAGCTTTCCCTGATGACTGTGAAATACTTTTTATATGGGTATCATCAGGGGAAGACCATACACATATAAAAGGTATCTTGTAGTCTGTAGGGAAGGCTAGAGGGATCTCAAGCTAATTATTGCATTCTGCAGGATTTTAGTGATCATGGAACAAGATGTATTAAAATGTGGTAAAATGTGGGCCATTTCTCGCAATGCTAAAGGAATCCTAAATACTAGTAGAAATTCATAACATTTGTTATTTGTATCACTATTCAGGCTAGTAAGTTTTAAAGTTAGTTTCTATCGCTGGAACTTTTCTAAAAGTATTTTAGTGATCATGGAACAAGTATGGTAAACTTTTATTAAAAGTTTGGACTTTTGTTAAAAGTAAGGATTGACTTTGGTTATAGCTTTACTGTCTTTCTAATAGGTATCTTTCCTCTTTGTATATTGTCACTGGGTCTTGTCTAAACATTGTAAATGTTTCTACCAGCGGTTGCTCTGCCTAGCCAGTGCATTGAGAATAGCCAAATGACATGTTACATTGGTCCAGGGATGTTCGATGGCTATATTTAACATGTCACTGTCGGCGAACTGAATTGCTATTTGTCATGGGAAAAGCATTCAAAATTATTATGCTGAAATTCTTGCTGTTTATTAATGTGTCTGGGTTGTAGATGATAATAGTTGTTTTTGTTGTTGCTGTGTTTAATTTGGGGTTTAGCGCCGGTTTCAAGATTATTTCACTTACTGGTATATCATGGGATGTCAGTTTAGGCAGGAGGAAGTATTGCGTGTGTGTGTACTGTATTTTCAGGATACTGTACATTAACCCTCTCCATGCTGAAGGCAACCAGAGATGCCCTAAGGAGCAGCGCTTGTGCCTAGACCAGCAGGCAGAGGGTTAAAATTGGAAGAAGAATAACACCACATTCTTCCAGCTGACTTCCGAAAAACATTTTTTTTGGGTCTTGTGCTGTTCCAATATGTAGTTGATGTCACAGTACGGTCGGTCGTACTGCCGTGTGTTCCATGTTACCGCCGGGCGCGAGTGGCGTCAGAAGCTGATTGGAGTTGTGCGTGTATGTAGATGGTAGTTTAAGGTGGGAGATATCATTGATTCGTACCGCCGTCTTTGTTCAAGCATCGAGTGGAGGGTGCGTGGAATTCTTGTTTATTGAACAGGATGGGGATTTAATGAACTTACAATGCTTTAATGCATGGTGATGTATTTGCACCTGAAGTCCGCTGACTTTGATCAACTCGTTAGCTCAGGTACGCCAGGGCTACATCTCCTATAAACAGACTATTGATGAGTGCCAGCAGGGGTGGCCGGTGCAGAACATGATCCGAAACATTTGTCAACTTGTTCGTTTTTTTATAGATGAAAGATTCCTTATGTATCGCTTCGTGTGGACTGTTCCACAAGCATGTGGTTCCCTTTGTGGATAATGTTGCTCAATCACATTCTGTGATATATTTTACATACTTTCAATGATATCGATGGCAATCTCATCGCAAATGGGCTAAAGATTCCCGCAGCAAAGTTAAACTCCATATTCAACTCACTCACTCAATGCCAATCTGTTTTGAGTGTTTTAATATACACAGGTGAATAAAAACTATTTAAAAAAAAAAATCATTATTAACGTTATCAGTATATTTTGGTAACAGATGTGGTCGGTGTTAAATGAATTTCCCACCTAGTTATCAACTATAACGTCATGGGAGGTTTGCAATAGGAACCATTTATCTCCTAAATACCAATCTGTATTCTCAATTTTCAAATTGCAATGCTGTTGTGATATGATGTGCTGTCTGTACAATACAGATATCATTCTTAGTTCATCAGTGTCAGTGCTCACAGGGTTACTGCAATGGTCAGCGCTATGGGTGTGGCAGGTTTCTTCCTGGACTATGGTAAGCCATGATAGCAAAATAATCTAGAAAGCAAGTCTAATGGTCCTCACAAACGAGGTGAGCGAAATATTGCGTCGCCCATCAACGGCGACATAAAAAGATTCTATCGAAATTTGTCGTTGCAAATTTTGCTTTCGGTTTGCAAGCATATGGATAAATGATAAGGTTCTAGCTCAGAATGTATATCGCCGAATTTGTCACCGCGAAATTCGCCTTCGGTGTGCAAGAACCTTAAAACGGTATTTTAATTTTAAATACACACTGAGCGAGTGGCAGTAATCTGTAGCATTGTGGGTGGTATTTTGGATATCAATGTGGGTGGCATTTTGGATATCAATGTGGGTGGCATTTTGGATATCAATGTGGGTGGCATTTTGGATATCAATGTGGGTGGCATTGTGGATATCAATGTGGCTTGTGATATTTGTGGTAGTGTAGGTGGTACGTTACGTATTTGCTCATAAGACTTCAAAGCCTGTGAGTTCAGACTCCATCTGTCGGTAAAACGGTAAGCAGTATGGGTGTACAGTTGATTATATACACAACCTTTACCCAATCGAAAATATTCTTACTCAGATATAAAAGAAATACGATATTATGGATCGTCTTATTTGCTCGCTAGTTTCCTTTATATCACACAGTTTATTGGACAATTCCACTTTTGGGATGACCCCCCATCGCCTTTCCACGGCCTTTAGTCTGGCCACTCTTCTGTGATCATTAAAGATGGTGTCCATTAAAAATTGCAGGCGATTATCCCGGCACTTAGACCTTTCTTTTCTTGATCCGTCGAGCTTGGATTTGATGCAAGCAATTGATTACGGAGCAGGAATGCGGATGACATGAAAATCATGACAAGTAACCATTTTCGCCATTGTTCGAGCCTTAAGAGAAACCGCTTCAAATTATGATCGGCAGCTTGACGTCAGGAAATATTTGTAGATGGTATTGATTACATCTTCCTATCGGCACTTTATTACATATTCCATGTTTGGATAAAGACGGAATGCCACCGTTCCACGTTTGAGCGGGCTGTCGAGGCACAGGGTCGTATCGGACTTTGGTAATGATTTTTAAATATCACGATATTCCGTGTTCACCAGATATTGATAACTTTACAAATGGCGGAAAGATCGTGTTCGTGATAGTTCTTTTTTGATTGATTGGTTCCATAATTACGTATATGTGGTTAACATAGGGCACGTGACTTGTCTGAATAGTTTGATGTATCGGTGCGCAGCGTATATTAACTATATTGTACTGTGTTCCTAGTACTATTTAGGTGATCGATGACCTGGGAACTTTCAAAAGGAAGCTCAAAGACGTCCTTTTTTGAAAAGCGTAAATAGTACCCTTGAGCGATATTTGATTTAACGCTATACAGTATGAACTTTACTTTAGTTTACTTAATTCCACCTCTGAATATCAAAGTGTAGGAATTGTTTAAAATCCTTGAATCGCATCCAATCGTTACAAACAAGAGAAATAATTTGATCACGTGTGATGTAATTATTTCGAAATCTTTCTTTAAGTAAATATTCATAAAATTCAGGCTTGTTTCCAGGATGCCTAATATCCATGGGTTTATTAACACAGATATTAAGCCATGTTGTATTTTCCTATTCTGATTGGGAAATTGAATCCGTCACTCCGTGTATCACATCCGTTTTTGATGAAAGAACGGACTGTGGAGATATGGACATGTGGAGTTTTATGGACATGTAGTGTTTATGGACGTTGAATTGTTCGATCGTGGAAAACAACCTGTCCTCTTTACTACAGCTGAGCTAACAAGTTTCCTGCTTCTGAAGAATCGATGAAAATTGTCAGATTTGAATAGCATCATTACTCATTTTTGAGGACTTAGATCAAATATCAGAGAACTGTATAAATATTGAACTCAATTTCCTGGAATAAAATGTCTGTTATGCACCAAAATAAATTGCTCTTAAAAATATATCTTTCTTTGAGTGCCAGTATATTCATGTTAATCATATACAATTTCAGCTTCTAACAAGCTGCGTTATAAAATAAAAAATAATCAATCTTTTGTGATGGTTAAATTAGATGAATTCACGAATAATCTCGCAGTATTGGAGCTGTTCAATCAGTTCGGTTTCACCCCACCTGATGTCATGTCGGCATCTTTGGACAAGGTACTTTAGCCTTAATTGCCTGGTGGTGATATATATAGGAGAAAGTACAATGAAAGTGACTTAAAACGTACAACGAGCGTGTATCCAAGGCTTTGAAGGAGTAGGTACTTGCACACGAGAATGGATTTGGGACCCGGTTGAATTTAAGACCGTCTGCTGATCAAGTAGCGCTGTCACACACTACTGGGGCTGATCACACCGCTAGCAAGACTTGATAAATGGCTGTATTGTGTTCTACTGTTAACAGTATACATATATACACACCTAATGGTCGGGGCACCAACAATCAATGATCGTAATCAGTGCTGATCTATGACGTGGTCGGATGTCGTGCTGAAATGGCATCTTTCAAGTTGTACACTGCCGTCCTGACAACTACTTCCAGTGGTCCTGTTTAAAAGTTGGAAAATCTTTCGGAGATCTGGTTTTTATCTCTGGTATGTTGCTGCAGCTAGTCCTGGGAGAAAATAAACTGTTAATGTTAAAACCTCATCTCGTTTCTGTAGTAATCATCAAAGAAAAGATTAATAAAAAAAGTAAAATATAAGAATAATGTATATATACCTATAAATGGCACCGAGTTCATGAAACTTTTCGGAGTACGATTTCATACTCGCGAGTTGAGCAAAAAAACGTACTCAGAAAATTTTCGTAGTCTCGGTGTCACACTAGACCCTATAGACCGTACCCAGGTCATCTTGACCAAGCTCCAGACCCTAAGGAGATGAAGTATTTCCTAGATTACATCACTAAGAACAGGTGACAGAGAGAGCTGCCTAAATGAACGATAAAAACTGTTTTTAGCCCGATCCTATTCGTCAGTAAGCCTGACGGCCCGCGTGTGGAGAGAGACACCGCCACAAGCCTGTTAGCCAAAGCCTCCTCTCACAGGCTTAAAGCCGTCGCGAGCCATGTAGACATTATGAGTTTTTTCAACATGGAAATGCAATTGTTAAGGCTTTACGTTGATGTTCGTAAGTTAAACAGGCCGGTTTCCAGTGTTCCATGTAGATGGATGTGGTTTTGGTTTGTTGGGGATGCTAATGTCCTTTTTCATGATCTTAAATGATGTTCCGATGTCTGATTCTGACAGGGAAAAGAAATTTCAACAACTATGCAAGACCTGAACTATTAGAAATATGCCAATTTCCATGCATATTTTTGTTACCGTATTTCCCGTAGTACATTATTCAGGGTTATAGTACAGACTTCAAGTTATACACTGCCATCCTGAAAACTACTTCCAGTGGTCTTGTTGAAGGTTGGAAGACCTTCAGAGATCTGGTTTAGCTCTGATATGTTGCTGGGAAAATATTCTTGTCTTGAAGACTCCATATTGTTTTCAATATCATCTCAGCGTAATTATACCAAGAAGTGTAAATGCTTTCATCAATCGATGCTTGTTGAACCTTTGTGTCTTTCAAAGATCTCTTCTACAACATTCCTCTTAGTTTTTCATGTCAGTACTCGCACAGAAGCATTCTCAAGTGTTTTTATCCCATCTCTAGTAACTGTGTGGATGCAAGCTATGTGTATTGCAAGGAACCAAAATATGTGGGTGGCAATAGGTGCTGTTTTGTTTGTTTGACTTGGAATTTATAGACACTTTCAATATTATTTAACTCGTATCATGGATTGTCAGTTTCAGGGCAGGAGGAAACATCTATCACATGTAGCACATAATGTTGCAGTAAACCTAAAATACCAGCTGGTACTGACAAACCAGTGGTAACAGCACAGTTGAAGTAATTGCCCTGAACATTGATGAAATGTATAAAAGAGCAGGTTCAAACCATTGGCTTGCAAATCCTTGGCAATGCAGATATCATCGTTGGTCTGTCAGTACCAGCCAGTGCTCACAGGTTTACTGTATACATGTAACATTCAGTAGTGCAAATGTTGCAGGTTTCCTCATGCTCTAAACTGACAAGCAGTGATACGAGTGAAAGAATCTTGAAAGCAGCGCTAAACCTCCAATTCCAAATAAAAAGAATACAAACGAAAAAGACCACACACAAAAATGTGTGGATTCCAAAGTGTCCAGATACTACCATGGTATTCTGAAGCTTCAGCATAGATCTCAGACTGTTCTGTAGGCTGACACCCTCCCCACTGCACCATCATTACGCACTCTGCAGTACCACTGCCATCGCATACGACCATTATGCTACATTGACTCCGACAGACAAGCATAAGGCTACAACACTGACTCCAACAGACAAGCATAAGGCTACAACATTGACTCCAACAGGCAAGCATAAGGCTACAACATTGACTTCGACAGGCAAGCATAAGGCTACAACACTGACTCCGACAGGCAAGCATAAGGCTACAACATTGACTCCAACAGGCAAGCATAAGGCTACAACATTGATTTTGACAGGCAAGCATAAGGCTACAACATTGACTTCGACAGGCAAGCATAAGGCTACAACATTGATTTTGACAGGCAAGCATAAGGCTACAACACTGACTTCGACCTCGGCATCGCAGTCCCAGCCCTGGTCCTAATGGACGAGTCATCTAGACCAGCGGTTCAGCAGGGAGTCTAAAGAGGCTGATTAGCGACAGATTACATATAAACAGTGCTTGTTTTGCCAGCAATGTAATTGTAACTGCTGGAATGTCAGGCTGAGCCGATAAGTAGCCACAGCACAGGAGTGCTACAAGAGCGGCTATACATTCCGCCGTTAATCCTGAAATAGTGCCTCCGTAGTCCCTCAATAGTGCCTCAATAGTGCCTCAATACTATAGCATTTCTTCAAGCCCTATTTGATCTGTGAATGTGACATAAGCCCCCGTCTAATTTGATCTGTGATTGTGACATAAGCCCCCGACTAGAGGGAAATATTAAAGTCCTGTGTGTGAGGTTGAGTGGAGTTGGTATAGTAATCCTTAGTGTAAGCTAGAGTATCTTGATTTGTTAAATATCTCCGACCGAAAGGAAAATTAATTATGAGCATTTTTATTTTCATTACTTCTCATTTATATGATTAGTGAAGATTTATTTATTCCAATTTTAAATTAAACTTTTCCAGATTTTCTTAAGTTGCAGTATGACGTGGTATTTATTAACCTTCCCACTCCTGGTGGCAATTGGAGATGCAGGACAAAGCAATGATTAATCCAGCGGGGAAATAGAAATTGAAATCTCATTGTGATAATTATCAATAACCTGCAGAAAAATTACGTTAAAATGTAAAGTTGTGGATTTTAATAGACTTTTCGTTTAACAAATGTAAAGAGTAATAAATCCATACACACCCACATACATTTTCTTTCCCCTTTTGTCATTCAACATCTTTGTCATCCGACAGCCTTCCATCTTCTCATGCCTTGAAATTTGCCTCGATAATGTCGCATCGCCGAAAGCTATTTCATATTGGACGCCGTACTGGCAATCCTTAGTGCTTTTGAATTTCTATTTTAAATTGGAAGAAATTTAATATCTCTCGGATACAAATTTAAATTTGAAATGATAATATTTCCTGTAATATGGTACACCAGTCGTTTGATAATATGTTACCATGGTTACCTTCTAGATATATTCGCTTTGAAATGACTTTTTTTGACTGTCAAGTATCGATTGTGAGTTAATTATGTAAGTTACATTTTGTTCACTTGGATTAATCGTTGTGTATGGGTGAAAGATTACAGCTGAGATGTAAACAATCACTCACTCACTCACTCACTCACTCACTCACTCACTCACTCACTTAGATTAAATACAAAAAAATCAGATGCTGCTGTGTCCAAGTATTGTACTAATTAAAGCCAAGTTCATGCCCGTTAAAGTTTTTTAATTCTTGATACAAAGTTACGTGTATGTTTTTTTTTATGAGATAGGCTTTAGAGTGGTATCCAGACAAGCGTAAACTATTCATGGCTTTGTGCAAGTGGACCCAATCCTCGGTGTCAAGACGTACGTAGACTTATGATTGTTTCATGGAGATGGGCCAGGCATTAGAGTATTGAGACGTCTATAGAACCATCCTGTCTAGTATTCTCTAGCTGATCACTGCGTGTCTTTCAAATGACCACATGAATTGCATCACGGGAATCAATTTGTGAAAGTTTCCATGTCCGGTTATCGATTTAAGTCGTCAGCTTTGTGTGAAGACCTACAGAGAACGAGAGAAAGAGAGAGGGAGAACGAGAGGAAGAGAGAGAGGGAGAGATCTTCTCCGACATGAGTGGTTCATAGGACCACAACCAGACCTTCAAGTGGGCCACAAGGGCGGGTATTAAGGATGTTGTCTGGTCTAGATCCTGCCTTTTAACTCTTGTCTGCGTGATTTAGTTTATTTTCTAAACTTTGATGTCAGAATAAGTGGATCGGTGGTTTGGGAAAATGGGTGGAAATTGTTGGGAGTGGCTGGTTATGTACCGAGATTGAGTCGGTTGAATAAAGTGCCTGGCAGGTCGTATCATTACCCACAAATTAATTTAGTATGATACTAACCTGGTAATATAGCACAGTGGGAAGCCGTTGTACTACAAACTCAGCAGTTCCAGTTTGAATCATGTCATGATGACCAACATTTTGTTCTGGCAATACAAATGTGTGTATAGTGTACTGATATCTCCCTTGGTCACCATGACTCATGCATATTCCTGTAATGAAAATCTATTGTTTGAGTTCCTTCCTCCCATCCACAGATATTGCTAAACTACAGTGAAACATTGAAGTAATAAATTGAAGGATATTAAAATAATACATTGCAGAAATTGGAATGATTAATTCAATTTTTACAATGTTCCGTCTTGATTAATTCAACTTTTACAATGTTCCGTCTATCTTTTTGTCGTCACGTATGGCTGAAAGATTTCCGCCGTGACGTAAAACAATAATTCACTCTACCTTTTTGACTAAGGATCTTCATGCTTGCAATACATCACCCAAACAAGAATATGGATTTTCCATTTGTTAAGATTTTAAATTTTTAAAAGATTTTTTTGATTGACGATGACATTGAACAACCTCATTGAACTCAGTATCTTGGTGGTCTGTGTCCTTCTTCATAGAGCAGTATTATGCTTGTCATTGTGATAGCTCTAGTGGACTCGCCCGGTGCAGTGTCTGATGACTCCGCTGGCTCTGGTGCTGGTTTGGCTGAAGGAGATCCTACCAGATCCTCGGTGTCCGTCCAGTGGTGTTAATTACCAGACAGATCCTACCAGATCCTCGGTGTCCGGCCAGTGGTGTTAATTACCAGACAGATCCTGGCTTGGCTGAAGGAGATCCTACCAGATCCTCGGTGTCCGACCAGTGGTGTTAATTACCAAACAGATCCAGGCTTCACACTTCAGCAGAGGTCTTGTGAAGCTGGATATGTTTTCAGATCAGTTGTGCCATTCAAAGGCAATGTCAAGAACACTTTCCTCGTGCACGTTGTCATAGCGTCAGGGTGTGTTTCCATAGTGCCCACAGGAACCGTTGCCTGTTGTCATAACGCCACCAGGAGCTGGGACAAACAAGAGGATTCCATATCGGCAATTTCAAAGAGACCATTGCAGGAGCCGTTGTTTTGAGAACATTATATTCTTTGACTCTTTCTACAAGGAAATGAACCTAAAATAATAAAGAATAGTTTGTGCACTAGATGACATTTGGAAGGTTTCATTATTAATTCTGAAGAATATCTCAGATTTATTGATAGCTGGACTTCTACCTGTTGGAAATTATTTTAAATTAGTATTAAAACTGGAAGAAAATGAATAGTATGGTAAGAAAATGAAATGTGCTGTATTTTTTTGACATTTTTGATCTAGTATGGAGGACAAAAACTGATAATGTTCCCAAGTAATAGATCCGATAACACTGTACTGTAATGGTGGATGGCACCCTCTACAAATGCATATATAATACACTGTATTATTATTATTATTATTATTATTATTATTATAACAGAGTTGTCTGTAAGCACTGTAAGCTAAGCCATAAGGTTGAGGCGACATATGGAGGTGGAGGGTGAGGCGATACATGGAGGTAGAGGTGCAGCGATTCATGGTGGTGTAGGTGGTGCATATAGGTGGGGTTGGGCGTGGAGGTAGAGGTGCGAAGATTCATGGAGGTGTAGGTGGGGCATAGAGGTGGGGTGGGCCATGGAAGTAGAGG
>JAUTBZ010035448.1:0-19063 GCA_032361785.1 Lepetodrilus galriftensis
CTGTAATGTCTGTACTTTCTGTCCTACCAAGGATCAACACTGCACACAGTGTAACTGCAGATGAGTCGGACAGAAAGTACAGACATTACAGCTAGAAAGGAGCAGGCCCTAGAACTATTACAAGTTGTGACAAATGAATCGATGCTGGCTGTCTGTACACTACTGGGAGAAGAAGACAAAAGTTCACCTTGGAATCGTACACACATCCCTCCAGCTGTTCCGGTGCAGCATAGGTGAAGGTGCCAACCTCAGAGGTGTGGTGCGTGAACCGGAACTCCTCTGTAAATATACAGGTATGAATAGGATATTACTCTAGTATACAAGTACCGTTATCCTAGTAACACCTAAATCAATAGCCGATGGTAATACAGTAGTGATCATATTTTCGAAACTTCCATTTATCATAATAGCATTCAATGAACATTTGATTTGCTCTAGCTTTAAAATCTGCTGCTCTTTCCCACTATTTGACTGTTATCTGTAATTACAACCTGTGTTACCGGAGATTCCCTGTGGAGACAGGACGGTCGTGCCCTCGTTGTTGAGGATGTCCTCCGTAGCCAGGCCAAAGTCGCCTATCTTCACATGCAGAGTAGGACCCTGCAGGAAAATGTTGCTCGGCTGAAAATGTAAAACACAGAACATACATATTACTATCATGTTAAATAATTACTGTAACAATAATAATAATAATAATAAGCGCATTTATACTGCGCCAAATCCTTGCTTCAGAAGCATGCTCATAGCGCTACATTATTATTACCCCGGTTTATGGATCAATGTGCCAGTTAAGGCGCCAGAACGATATAAGTGATCGATTTAATAGGAAAATTACCGTACATGTTTTTCTATCTTGTGAAGTAAATTAATTGTTTGAACTATTAGATGGTGCGAATTAGTAGGAATATTATGGTACATTTTCTTCTATTTTATGTAATAATTTAATTAAAACAATGAATTGTTGAGATTTCAGGTTGGAGTGAGTGAGTGAATATGGAGTTTAACGTCGCTGCGGGAATCTTTCACCCATTTGCAATGATTTCAGGTTGAATAATTTTCCCGTAGGTTTTAACCTTCTCCCTGCTGAATAAAATCAAAGTGTTCTGTTTCTGCAAGTGATCAGGCAAGTTAACTCGCCTTCAGCAGGGAGAGGGTTAAACTGTACTGTACCTTGAGGTCTCTGTGCATGATGCCCTGCGAGTGGATGTAGTCCACCCCGTGTAGTATCTGGTGAACTATGTGCATGTTGTCTGGACCGATGCTCACCAAGTCTGTGGTGGAAACATACAAATATAAAATATCTCGTACATTAATTCATTAAATGGGTAAGATTCATTGTTATTGCAAATATTTTGTCGCCATGATTTTTATATTGGAATGTTGGTGACTTGGTACAACCAGCAGTTATAAAATAGAACCTTTCCTTTCAAAGCTATTAGCCTGAATAATGATTCAATTATGCGCATATAAATTAACCCAGTGAGCTAACAGACAACAATTTTATCTCAAACAAGTATCTGATTTTCTGGGTAATCATAACGCATACCATCTCCCTGCTGCAATTAGTCACAATTACTTCTGACCAGGGTTTCTGTAGTGGCCTGCAGGAGGAAGAGGTTTAAACAGGGGGCGTGTCACTGACCTGTATCTCTGTCCACTGATTGGTTCCGGTGTTCCAGCCACTCGGCCAGAGTCAGACTACAGAGCTCCATCTGAATGTACAGTGTCACGTTCGTCTGAAACAAAAAAAATAGAGAAATTACTTGCAAATTATACTCCAAAATATCTTTTTCTAAAGATTTTAGTAGAAAATTATACACAAATTGTTGATAGAAATTATTTGAAAATTGCGGCTAAAACTTTTTTTTTAAAGAAAATATCAAGGAAAACTATCAGCTTGGTTGGTTACATCGGAGTTTAACCCTCTCCATGCTGAAGGCAACCAGAGATGCCCTAAAGGGCTGTACCTGTGCCTAATCCAGCATGGAGAGGGTAAAAGCCACTTTCATATCGTTTTATGAATCTTTCACCCATACACAACGAAACCGATCCTGGAAGTGGACACTCACGATAAATGGCGATGATTCTTCGTCAAACTCCTCCCTGTCCATGGTGTTCCCGGCGGACTTTTCCTGGCTCCGCATCGGCTCACAGCTGATGCTCCTCTGATACTCCGGCTGTCCGCTCCCATATCCACTCGCCCCCGGATCACCGGTATCTCCGTCGTCCTCCAGGAACTCGATACTCTGCGACGCGTTCAGCCGCGAACTATTGTCAGTGGGGTTATACACAGTCAAGGCATTGGTCGACTCGAAGTAGCTGTTATCACTTTTCTGCCTTTGGATTTCAACGACATATGGCGTTCTGTAAGTTGGGATCTCGAGTTCATTGGTCGTAATTTTGAGACGGTTGTCGAGGTTACTGTTGGAGAAACAGGGCTTCAGCTCGCAGATTTTGGGCGTACTGTTCGTGGACATGTCTCCGCTACTGTTCGTGTCGCCGAACTGAATACTGACACTGAGGTTGTCGCCGCCGTGGCCCAAACTTTCATTTTCACTGCAAGGGAAACAACTCTGAAAAATTAGCTAATTGTAGGGCCTGCTCATTTCTAGCTGTTCTGTCTGTACCTTCTGTCTGACGCATGCCCCGTTACACTGTGCGGTGTTGATCCTTTGTAACCGCACATGCTTTGGACAGAACAGCTAGAAAGGAGCAGTCCCATTGTGTCCACTAAGAGACCACAGTGCTCTTGTAAGTGTCTGATCAGATTTTTGCAGCCAATAGTCTCCATATGGCTCCGTCAACATGGTTGTACAGTAAACAGCAGCTAAATGGCTCTGTGAGAAGACAAGTACAGTTATTACCTGTCTGAGGATGAGGTACTGTGCTGAGGGCTGAGGCTGGACATACACGTATCATCTGCGTTGTATAGGAGAAATACAGAGGACTTAGAATACATAAGCATAAGAGTATTGAACTATGGCATCACACCATCTGTTTTGGAGCTTAGCGAATAATAATTATGAATTTATTAATCATACTCTGTTAAATTGTAATACTGGTGGTGTGCGAATACATAAAATACAAAATGTTTTATCTAATATTATTTTATTTTTATTTGGGGTTTATAGCCCTTTTCAAGATTCTTTCACTTATATCACGGCTTACAAGATTAGCGCAGGAGGAAACCTGCAAGATCTGTAGTGCTGGATGTTGCAGTAATC
Source organism: Lepetodrilus galriftensis (assembly GCA_032361785.1). NCBI lineage: Eukaryota > Metazoa > Mollusca > Gastropoda > Lepetellida > Lepetodrilidae > Lepetodrilus > Lepetodrilus galriftensis. The sequence continues at coordinate 3,225 of JAUTBZ010035448.1, forward strand.
CTGTGAGCACCCTTGGTACTGTATTGCCAGGGCACAGACAGCACATCATGATCGCATCAGAAAGGCAACTTTTGCAAACATTGATGCCGAACTTTGCACCTGTGACTCCTTTGCTCAAACATTCTACCATTGTACTACCACATGTACCAAAGGTATACAATAGTGAGTGAGTGAATATGGAGTTTAACGTTGCTGCGGGAAGTATACTATATATTTGCGTTGTAGTTACCATATAGTCATGGTTGCATTATAGTTACTCACTGATAGATGTGGTGTCATGCTCCAGCCATGCGGCGTTGTACCCGACGATGTTGGAATGTGTCAAACCTGCCAATGCTTTCACCTCGCGCAGTAGCTGCAACAACGATACGAGATGGAATCTTGCAGGCATAAATTCCTGAACTACATACATAATGCTGCATATACGCGTATGGCTGAATTACTATTATTGTGAAATTTAATATGGAGATTTGTAACAAAACATTTAGTTAAGCATGAAATTGTACTAAAATATGTTTCGTAATCTCAGAATCAAAGTGTTAAAACTCTTAAATGTAACAGGTTCTGAAGACATGAAAAAATATTTGAGTTTCACAATTGTATTTCACTTGTACACGTGTGTGCGAACTAATAAGCTGTAACATACCAAGTCTGAATGCACAAACTTTTGATATACCTTCAATAGAAGTTCTGCATTTCTGTGTTTAAACTTGACTTTCTTCACTGCATACTCTCTGCCATCTAATCTGTTTTTAGCCTATGGTGAACAGATAAATACAACAAATTAATTTATGTAGGTTTTTTTACCATATGGAAAATAATACCAGAATAAAATGTTTCAATTGACATGTTTTCTAAAATCTAGTTTATTTATTTTATATATTTATGGCATAACATTACTGACGGAATCTTTAACCCATATGCAATGACATTTAATCTAGTAAAGCAGTATAAAATTAATTCAACATTTGTTTTTTTTATCATATTTATTTATATTTGCTACATTCTTGTCAATCTTACTGAATGTAAAATGAAGCTCCCATAAATGTAAGAAACTGGATGCAAATGGACATATAAAAAGTACATTACATGTCTCTGTCAAAAAAAACAATATTATTTACTGTGAAGGCCAATTTTCTATGTCACATACCTTAAAGACTGAGCCAAATCCCCCTTTTCCAAGTCGAGACAATTCAGTAAACTCGTTATGGTACCTGGATGTCTGAATGCCCCACCTCTCCAGTGCCGGGATGTTATTCATAGAGTATATCCTGCAAGAATCGCGATCATACACCCTTTACAGTCGTAGCAACAAACAATTGCGATTTCAGCGGAAAATAAGCCCCCGGACAAATAAATAAGTGGATCTTATCTGACCAAATCTATTAAAAATATTCCCGGTGTCAGAATTTCATTTTAAATTATTGTATTTAAATATTATATTTAATCAATCCGATTACCTTGATATTTGTTTGGCACATGGCAGTTGAAGTAACGATGGCTGAAATAAAAATAAAAAACACAAATGTATTGATTGCAGTTCATGTTTGTACACAATAATAAACACAAGTCTTCAACAACAATTTGTACGATCACAGCTGAGTATCTCAGAAATAGCATTGAAAAATGTACGCAATTAAGTTAATGTTTAGTTCCTTACTTTACACATGGCTTGCTTGGCTGTCTGTATCATATTGTTGAGGGTAAGGCGATATGTTGACCGAGAGCTACTCATCTCGTCCAATACAGTTAAAGGGGAGATAATTCTCAGCTCAGCTAGCCGTCCACAGATTACTGGAATACAGAAATATTGGTAGTTATTACCTCATATAAAATATGAATAAATGAATGAATGAATTAGTGTTTTACGTCTCAGTGGGAATATTTCGCGATGACCCTATGAAATACAATATCTGGTCAAACATGTCATCTAACTGGTTCATAAAATAATAGTTGTCCATACTATGGAAGAGCTTGCGGGCCATCTGTGGGTCATCGACAGACATGAGACACATCTGTTCTAGGAGTGAGGTGATCAGCAGGTGTGTCTGGACAGATTTTGGCACATCCACCGTTCCAGCGTTGTGTGTTCCACGACGACGATAGAGTTGATTCGGCGCGAGTTCCTGCTGACCTGTGTCATTCTGACCGGCAAGGTCGGAATCTGAATTTTAATAAAAACACTATGGTTCTGAAGCTCATTTGGCAGATAGAAAGACAATAATCATATATCACTGCAATAGAAACTTTATACAATAATAACAATGATACACATTTATACCGTGCCTATTCCATGTAAACATGCTCAATACTAATGGTGCTACTTATAACTTACATCTATAGTATCAGAATAAGTACACAGTACCAGAAATACATCATATTTAGTACAAGAATAGATCTATAATTTTAGCATCTAATAAAAATAATAATTTGATTTTCTTTCGTTTGCTTACAAATAGTTTTACTCATGTACCAATTGTGTAAATCTGATGTAATCATGAAACAGTATTTGATCATTTCCAATGAAAGTATCCTTACCATCTAACTGTCTGAAAGGCTCCAATTTTTTCCTAAAAATGCTATTCGTGAAACCCTTTTTCAGAGGCATTCTTAACCTGTAAACAGAAATGGATAACATATCCAATGAGAACAAAACTAAGAGAACTAGATCAATATTATATATCTTATGTAATCGATAAATAATTACATTTTTACATCATTATGAATAAATTATTTCGATTTGTATTTTTAACTTTAATATTGGGATTAAAAAATTAGCAAGCTAAACTTTTTACTGATTTCAGAAATCATAAAATGAATCATGTCAATCTCATCTCAGTTATTTGTAAGACTGTTTACAACTAAACCAGCGATCAAAACTAACTTTAAAACTTACTAGCCTGAATATAGTGATACAAATAACAAATGTTATTTCTACTAGTCCTAACAAATGTTATTTCTAACCCTCTACCTGCTGAAGGCGAGTTAACTTGCCCGATAACATGCAGAAATAGAACACTTTGATTTTATTCAGTTAAAGCATTGACAGAAATGGCCTGGGCTAGCGGACTAGTTAATTTCAATCCCTAAATATACTGTATAGCAGATTATTCATTTATTAGGGGTGCCACGATTTGCCTATCTCGCGATACGATACGTATCACGATACCAGTCTCACGATACGATACGATTAATATCGCGATTAATTTTTAAAGAACTTTGGGAAGAATTTCAGTAATCATGTTATGAAAGTCATTATTTCTTGAAATATCCAGTACAAATAAGTCAGTCATGAAGAGAACATTTGCAATCAATATATTTTGTTAACAAAACACTTAAAATCCTTGTGAAAAATACTGAAATCTAACTATAAACTCAATAAGAGCAGAAATAACCTGTTAACATTAGGAATATTATTAAACCAAATTGTTCTGAACATGTATTTAAAAATAGATTCACATTAAAATTATTAATCGATTCACAAAGACAGAATTGCGTATCACGATGTAAGAGGTAAAATCACAATGCACCGATGCATCGGTGAATCGTGACACCCCTACCATCTATGCTCATAATTTGTTGAGGAAAATTGATCAACAATTAATAAAGTAAATTTGTTGAGGCAAATTGATCAACAATTATAAAAGTAAAGGTGTAAACCAAATTGTTAACATGGATATAAATAATTAAATACAAGTTTGATCTATAAATTAATTAGTAATCATGTTATCCTGTAAATATATGGTAAATCATAAATGTTATAGTCAATATAACGTTCCAAGTAAGCTTTAGGAATAGGCCTTAGCTAAACCAACTTTGTAAATGCTCAACAGCTTGTTACGTTACCAGCTGAACAGTTTACTTTCTTGGATTTGGTGGAGCGACTTAGAACGCCACTGCCACTGGCACTGGAGTCAGGAATCTGCTACAAATTTACACAATTCAAGCTGATAGCAATAATAGCAATACGGTTCAAAGTAAAAATAGAAATTTGCAATATCCACAGACACAAAAAAAAATCAGCTAAACATAACTTATGTCATAAGCGTGGCAGATGGGTATTTCCCAACAAGTCTGACGAGAGCAGACGAAAAGATCGACCGAACTTGTTGGGGGAACATGTGATAATGAAGTAATAATATATGGCAATGCGACATTTCTTACCCCCTGAATGATTAGTCTGCTAGCGAATTAGTCGATGATGAAAAAGAGGGTTAAATGTTAGGTGTGTATTATAAGTAAGTCGTATAATAAAAGTGATCCGTACGTAGGTTTGAAGGGCGCCGCCATGATAATACTCTACTTCCTGTATCGGCGGTAGATGAGCACCCGGAAGTGATGTACGTGCAAGTAAAATGTTTAATGTTTGATACAGATTCTCTGCACGAAACTAACTTTCTAGTTCTATCGGAGTGTGATTTTACGCTCGAAATGTATGTTCCTGACGTCGAGAATATATCGCGAATGCCTGTATTTTGTCAGTGCGCATGTTACGACAACGCGCTTATACGTCACTTCCTACTGAATAATCTACTTTTACTTCTCAACCAACCGCTAAAATATATTTCACTTTCTTAGATCTAGATATATATACATTAGTAGGCACTTTTATGTACAGAGACTGGCATTACAGATTCAGTTGGGAAACTTGATTTATACTTTACAATGTAAATAAAAAGACGTTGTAAAATATGAAGACCTAAATAGTTATAAGAATCTTGTGTTTATAAATGCTACATTATATAGGTATTTAGTGCTATATCTACATATTTTGCTAATCGACGATATTAATATTTAATAATATTTAATAATAATTACAAGTCACCCCACTGAGACCCTCTACCATAGCTCGATCGTAGGGCCTACTATATTTGAACAGCGTCATCATAGCGAAGAGTTGAAGTGGATCACCCTGTGAGGTAGAGGATGAGGTTACCCATACCTTTCAAGTTGTTGAATCTCATCGCACGAATTCCAGATCTATATATCTATAATATTTAGTAATGCGTCGACCTGTCGTATTCCAAATCATTCTATTGACTAGCTTCAGTATTAAGTTGAGAACAGTGTACACTTAGCATCTGTCGTTATTTAACCCTCTCCATGCTGGAGGCAACCTGAGATGCAATGAAGAGCAGTAGGGCCTACCACCAGGGAGAGGGTTAACATATATGCATGTATATGGAAAGGGCTGAGCATGCATATTGGAGTATAGCATATATGTGTAGGGTTGCTTTCAAAGGATATCGTCGACTTTATCATCTTATACCGGGTATTTATGTTGGGATAAATTAACTGGCACAAGTTACAACCATTCCATTGTGTTCAATTTCATAAATATTGCATACATTCTCTGATTGATAGAATATATTCATGATCATCACTACATGACATGTATATAAATATGTACGTGATGGTACCTTCAAAATGTATACAAGTGCTCCAGGACCTGACATGAGATTGGCTATGCATGGGGAAGTATGGATATGGATCGATTCCATGAATTAATCATTCAACTTAAACTAATGTCCACCAAGTTTTAACACTGCAAAATTGTTTTTCAATGATTAGCATGTTATATTAGCTCCAATAGCTTACAATGGTAGTGAGGCAAAGAGACAACGGAATTTGTCGAAATCGAATCGAGTGGAATTAGTTTTGCAAACGTTCCATATTTCTTGTTCACTCAATGTTCGGATTAGTCAGGTTATTTACACCAAAGTACCAAATCACGACAATCGCAGATCCAATTATATATTTGCTTTTGAGATTTAGCCTATCTACGCTTACCGTTGATCCAGTAACATAATACCTAGTGAACATGCAGTATTTATTTATTGAAGTTCAATAACTGTGTTATTTATCATGTATACACTCCGATATACACCCCATGTTCAAGGACGACATTTTCTATAAGAACCCTCCCAAAATTCTCGTCCACACCAGAACCCAATCGCAACCATGTCGAATATACACGTCTGCTTTTCCGTGGTCGTCTGCCTATCTTTGGCAATTTCTGCCACCAACTACCAGCGGACGATCGTGGCTATTGCCAGACCCACGGAGCACGGTCAGTACATTTTCCTGCGAGGGGGTGGGCCTAACGGTAAAGCAATTCCAATCTTCCACAACATTACCACCAGAAGTACGGATTCGGTATACGCCATAACGGTAAAGGGAGACGTCACCTTGACATGGAAAGGGAAGGAAACGGGTCAACGAACGTACAGAGACGAAAGGAGACGCGATATTGCTAAAGGAACACCTCTTATGTGGACGACAAATAACCCGTGAGTAACACCAGTTAGTGTATAGTAGGTCTATACATCTTCCGCGTTTTTGAGCTAATTTGCAATTTGCTTCTAGTCTGCAAAGCCTGGCAAACATTGTTATGTCAATATTGTAATCGGTCGGCGACGTCAGTGACGTAAAGAAAAAAGGAATGGTTGTAATATTGACGTGGATGCAACGTCAGCTAGCTATCTGGGTGGAAGCCAAATCTAGTACATGTATATAGTCTCAGTCTGAAAAGCCGATTTGTAGCTAAACATTATTAATGCAAGCATAATTAGGTCCATGCGTGTTTTTAAAAGGAGCAGAAACTGATCGTGTGACATGCCATAACCACAAAATTGTGTACAACTATACTCTACTATTATATGTAGTATAGATCAGCATTAGGCCGGTTATACCCATATTAATGTAGAGATCTTTGGAAATGAAGAGCTGTGCCAAAACTACAAAAGGTGCGTAAAGACCTAACGCGGGGCGCGTTGATGAGAGACACATGTACCCCAAGGAGCTATGCAACTTTTTGGACATTCCATTCTACTTCAATGTATCCCTAATATAAGCTCTAATCATGATATGTCATTGTAATAAATCGTTTAAATGAGCAGTTACCAACAAAATTCGAACTGTTCTATTCCATGTCAGCACGAGGCTACAAGAAAAAACACCATTGGTAATTGTCCAAAAAGTAGGGCCTTACAACTATTGTTTTTAAACGTGATTTCATATACTAGTAGACAATAGAACAACCAAATGTTGCCTAATTGTAAAACGTAAAACAAGGATGCCTATTTATCCATTTATATCAAACGTTACAATATCAATTTTACTTGGGTAAATATTAGACAAAGTTGCTTCGTCTCCACTATCACACTACTAGCGCTCATATGAGCTGAATGCATATGGTGCCATATAGGTCTAGATTCTGGACTAGGTAAATATGTACATGACATTTGAATTATCTCGCATTTCTTTTGTCGTTCAGTATATATGTAATACTTATATGTAATAGTGTGACAAGAAAGTTTTTAGTCAATGGCCATATAGGCCCTATTACACTATGTTACGAGTGCGACTCTTTGTGAAACCTTCTTGTCGCAGTGACTACGTTGCTAAGGTGGAGGAGGACGGGTATGGCTACACACCGCTCAACTACCAGGGCGAGTCTCTGTGGCTGGTCGACTTCTACATGGACTGCGACAAGACCAACGCTGGCTGGTTCGACTTCAAGGTAGGGCGTAACCTACCATATAAAAACAGTTTATTCTATAAATATGGTATGTTATCAGCTATGTTATGGATTCACTGTTATCCACAATGCACCAGATCCTATAGCTGAGATAAAATGGGCGGGTGGAAGTGCAAATGTTCAAGTTACCTTTCTGACGTTACCTTTCTGGTGCTGTCTGTTTTGTGGCAATACAGATATCATCCTTGGTTTGCAGTATATAAGCCGGTTCTCTCGGTATACTGAAATCTTCAGTGCTACGGATATTGCGGATTTCCTCCCGCCATAAACTGACAAGCCGTGATATAGATGAAAGAATATTGAAAGCGGCTCTAAACCCCAATCAAACACCAAAGCAAAAAAACTCGTACAAAAAACAACAACAATTGAGATAGCATCTGAAGCACTTATTAAAAAATAATAGAGCGAATATGGAGTTCAACGTCGCTGCGGGAATATTTCATCCATTTGCGACGAGAATCAAATAGAAAATATGTGTATAACCCATAATCGTGTTCACAGGTGTCCCTCTCAGAAATTGTATAACAAATATTGTGAGCTGTTGTCATTGCCATTGCCATTGCCATTGGTGCGTTTCAGGGATATATGGTGGACTTCCGGCCAGGTCACAGTGACACAAGGTGGGAGAGGTCCTTCACCCAGACTTCCTGTCTTGTGAACGGACAGGAGACGGCCACCAGTGGATCCGACTGGGACGCCAGGAACCACCACGGCCTCTGCGGCTCCTTCAACTTCGTCTTCTGGTCAGACACCAAATGTTTCATCGACGCCATGGACCAGTACCTACTTCCGCTGGAGCATGCGCACGATCTCCCCACCGAAGCCACATCTCCACACGTGTAGATAGTGAATAATGCACAGTCTATAACGGACTGAAAATAACATGCACCACGAAGAACAGTATTATCCTATAGCATTTTTTAAAGGACCTCTTGGACTCTATATATTTCAAGCCAATCAACTATCATATTCATTTCTTGAAAAGTAAATGTTTAATAGATAACATTGTATGAAATTATGTTCATGCAAGGATATGCAGCAATAAATGTGTTACAACTTTCAAATATATGCAGCATAAAATAAGCACATTTTATAAATATCAAATCGTCAATATTGCTCAATGCTCACACAACATAATATATTATGTTTGACACTGAATAGTCATTTGCATATATTATGGCTTTCTAGTAAATTAGAAAATAATATAACTATAGTATACAAATCATTAATTTGTCAAATCAGACCAGCGTTCAAGTATACACGTTAGATAAATGCCACCACATACTTTACACACAAGTTCACAGTACCGGGTATCCTTATAACTATTACATTGTTCACTTGGCATGATGTTATAATTCGCGTATATGACCCATTGATCATGTCTAGCACCTTTGGTATACTCTAATAACATACACGGGATTCTGCATATATAATGCAGCTAGTTTTATGTTATATCGTCCTAATATGTAACGACCGTCAAAGAACGTCTTTCAACTTCGACGCTGGAACGGATCCTTGGCGAATGGTACCCGGATGTACCTGTCGCCGGATATCCGGTCTGGGCGTGGAGGTGCAAAGCGCTCCGTCGAAAAGGGAAAATCCGTCCTCAGGGTCCTCCTGTTTGGGAAGGGCTTTGGAATGTTCACAGGAATCTGGGGTCTCCTCGGCGTCTGCTGAGGGGTCACTGCTGCTAGTTTGGCTCCGGAGGGATTCAGAACCTATAAAGGCCCAAGACAAAGAGTCAAACACAGCAGGCATGACAGCCATCATACATTGAGTAATGTCTTGCTTACTGTGCTTATAAACGTTTGAACCTTTCTCTCACATATACAACGAGGAATACCAAAAGAAAATATTTTAACAAGTATATTCAAATACTATAGTACATGTTATACATGTTGATGATTTAACCTTTTCCATACTGAGGACAACCGGAAGTGCCCTATAGAACAATGATTGTGCCTAATCCAGCAGGAAGAGGGTTAAAGAAAACGTGTTCTTAGTCAAATGGATCGTATAGATATAGGGAATCGGATCAACATATTTGTACATGGGGGCCTGTTCTCGAAACGTTCTTACAATCGTAGGATAATCTTAACGATACATATAGTATAGCTACGAACTGTTCTTAAGTTCGTAAGAACGTTTCGGGAATAGATCCCCATATCCCAAAGGGTCCCCCCCCACACACACACACACACACACCCGCCCAATAAAAATAATAAATAATAATAATAATAAAAATAAAAATAAAAAATAACAAATTATATTAATGATGACAGATCTGAATGCATAATTCGCAAAACACACCTGAGTCTTGTTGGCGGGCTCTTAGTCTTCGTCTTCTTACCAGGACAATGACAATGATGATGAGTGCGACGGCGACCACCAACACGCTGATGACAGCCATGCCCACTTGTACTGGAAGACCATTGTCCCCACTGGTGTCCTGCTCCATGTCTGCACACAGATACATCCGTCTGGTTAGACCCAGCAAACAATATTGTTTCTTCTTGTGGATAATGATAGTTGTTATAAAGGTACGCCTTGATTTACTTCCAGGCTACAGAACGACCCTTTCCAGAAACGTAGTGGTAGGCTATGTCAAACCACAGCACTTTAAATAATTATAATAAAATAGTATACCTATCTATATAGTATATATGTGGTATATGGTCTATTAGTGTATAGATAGACGCATTAGACGGTATAATATTTTATTATAATTATTCAAAGTCCTGTGGTCAAACCTAGCTAGTCCTTGTCAAAGACGTTTCGTGCCAATTTTTCAAGAACAATAAATCCAAAATAAATAACCATGCCACGAAACGTCTGTAACAAGGGGGAGAGAAAATGGGAGAGGGGTGCATTGAGACATTAGAGAGACATATAGAGAGACATCCAGAGACAAGAAGAGACAGACATGCGGTACATGCATGGTCAAGGACTCAGAACGAGATCAAGCTTTGACTTGGAACTTACTGGTACCACAGCTTTTCTCATCTTCCCCGCCCGCGCAATCGTTGTTATGGTTACACAGAAGACTCGGATGAAGGCAGGTTCCGTCTAGACACTGGAACTCGTTTATTGCACATGCTATTAAAGGGAAACAAACAGTTTTAGACCATACAATGCCAAGCATCCTCGAGACAGAGAATCAGCAACCTCTCTGTCGTACGCTACATTCAGTGCATGGCGTCTACTGTTTCTTATTAGCGGGTTATATTCAATCATGTATACTAATACTAGTATCTGCATTTGAAATTTCACTTTTGTTTAATATTAAAGGCGCAAGACAGTTATCAAACTCGTATGGGCATTCCTTAGTGTAGGCTATATACCGTGTAGGGCATATACTGGCGGGAAGCTATACGTCACAAGACGAAATTGGTTAAATTAACAATAGAACCCTCGTTGTGTAATAAGATATAGCCTATCGGTATACCTACAATACGCGTTATTACTATCAATACTCTTATCTTGGCACCCTTTCATGATGCATTGTGAAATAGGCTACTATCCTGTGCTGCCAAGACCATGACGATAGGGTAGAGGCCTCTCATATAGATATACAAATGTAGTCATAATAGTGGTCTATAATAGTCAGCATGATGCCAACATGATCAATTCCGTCTTTGTGTTTAAAAAAATGTAATCGGGTTTAGGCCTATAAAGAAAATAAATTCATACAGGATATTAATACAGGCCTACTTACGACATGCCAACATGATCAATTCCGTCTTTGCGTTAAAAAATAAATTAATCGGTGTATAGAGAAAAAATCCAAGAATGTCAATGGATATTAATATACTTACGACATTCGTCGATGACCGGCACACATATTCTATTGGCACAGAGCTTATATCTCACTGGGTCTTCGTGGCAGTTGCGTAGATGGCGGGCAGTGCGTGACGTCATGGTTGGGGGGGAAAGGGGGGGGGGGTATCACCGGTCTGTGAACAATGAACATGGACAATCTGACTGAACATATAGCCTACTACTCAAAATTTGCTAAGGATTGTACAGTTTTTGTTTAAAAAAATATTCAATGACGCCATATTGAAATATATAATATGTGACCACTAGCAAATTTTGAATAGTATATATTATATATATATATATGTGTGTGTGTGTGTGTGTGTGTGTGTGTGTGTGTGTGTGTGTGTGTGTGTGTGTGTGTGTGTGTGTGTGTGTGTGTCGTTACGCAATTGTACACACGTGCTTGTGTCGTGTATGGTCAAAGTAAGCTATTTCAAATGTTATCAAGTAGGCCTACGTAATATAATATAGCCCTACATGTATTCTCCACATTCTCAGAGATTGTTGAAAGTTGCGATCAGCTTTTAAACATAAACATACGTCAATAACTAGCCTACAATGTAATGTAGGCCTATATAGCCAGCACCGTGGAATAAAATTAAAATAAATATTACAAGAAACACGGATTTAATAAACCTATATTCAATATGCATGTAGCCTACAAACAGCAATACGGCCAATAAGAATGTTAGTGCATCCTGTTGCCGTGACTCAACACAATAGTGTTTTCATATTGCAACTTAATATGAATGCCGTGTTCTTGAGTTATACACGTATAGTCGCCACGAGTATGCAACTATGTCGTATTTAGGCCCTGTATAGTTATCTCCAAGGCGTATGCGACTAGGCCGATGCATAAGGAAATTGTGAATTCTTGATATATTTATTTTTACACAGAATGACAACGTAATAGATCTATGTCATTTACAATGCATGGTGATTTGTAGGTGTTTTTAAAGTTTTGTTTTGTTTTATTCGGGATTAATGCCATCATCATCAGCCATTTGGGATTAAAGCCATCTTCAAGATGTAATAATATGTGCTATAATTATTGTATAGTCTATAGAACTGCTATTCTGGCTACCGTTCCACTGTCCACAGTAAGGATCGTATTAGCACCACGAGAGTCGTAACTCTCATACTATATAGTAGGCATAATAAGGCTACATTAAAAAAAATAGTTACGACTCTCGTAGCGCTACGACCCTTACATTATCATGGTAGGCCCCGAATACCTGTATAATGTTATTGCCAAACACTGAATGAATGAGATCATGATCTGGCATCTGACATCCGACTTTCTCACGAGTCGAGTCTATATACATGTACTACTGGTCAAGGCTATATTTAGTATATATCAGTAGGCCAGCGGGCTACAATAAATAGAACTAGAATTACAAGCATGCCGACTCTGTCACTAGTGCAAACATAACCCTGAGGGATAGGGCCTACAATGACAGGTATGGGAATCTACAAACACCTGTGAAGAAATACCCATCACAGTCAATAAACTCCAACGTATTAATTAATATACATTTATTAAATAGAAATATGAACTGGCTAATTGGATAATAATAATAATAATAAAATTTCATTCACGAACATAGTCAACAGATTGCTACATTGGCATTCTCATAGCTCTCGCGAAGTGGTATATGAGGCTTGCACTGTATACATTATAAAAGGTGGAGCTCTTTAACATTACCTACCGTACATACTGTGATCGTAGGTCAATAAAGCTTTGTACTGTGTGTATGTGTTGCATTCACAACAATCCCTCCGAAAAACTGAAACTAGAGCGCACGAGGACACGAGATTTACATGTTATACCTATGGACAATTGCATTGCTCATTAAAGCATGCATTCAACTCGAATAAGCTCCAATCTCTGGTGATGAATACAATTCCTATATTAATGTAACCTAGAAAATAGAAAAGGTTTGCTAAAACGGTGGCATTTCAGTATAATTTTAAAGTAATATGATTATGGCTTAATGTTGTTGGTAAGAAGTGTATATAAATGTGCAATTAATAATTCGTTGTAGTTTTTCTTTCGTGCGCGAAGGGAGATCACCGGCGGCGGGTAAAGTTATATAGATATTTTCATACCTATGACCCCATTTCTTGATGGTACGTTAAACTCGTACATTGTATATGTACTTCAGTCATGCCATTTTACAATACTAGTATACTGTATAGTAGTAGTACTTGAGATTCTTATACCTATTATGCATACAGTGTATTAGGTTGCATCGCATATTAGTTGTCTACTATATATAGGCCTATAAATATACTGATATATGCCAAAGTTATGTATACGGTGTATTCCCTTATAAATGGTATTTATTTCAGTACATGTGGGGTAAGGGTATGGCATTATAGACAAACCATGAATGTCAATGTATAATATTGTAATTCGTTTGGGTCTGGTTGGAGAGAGAGAGAGAGAGGGTGAGAGAGAGACACAGAGAGAGGGTGAGAGAGAGACACAGAGAGACATGTAGAAAAAATAGAGAGACACACAAAAAGAGACAGAGAGAGGGAGCGAGACACAGAAAGAAAGAGACAGAGAGAGCGGTTGTGATGTATATTAATATTAGCATTCGGGGGCAATTTAAGCTCAATAATGAATAATAATGTGAAAATGTATATTGCGCCAAAGTCCATGCTTCAGAAGCATTCACATATATAGCGTTACATTATTACCCCGTTCAACGGATCTGTGCACATTTCCATCTCATCCTTAATTCCGGGTACCCATTCTCTGCTGGGTGAACAGAGGCATTTTCGAACTAAGCCACTTGTTTTTAAAGGTGACACCACAAGCTTTTCAGCCTATGATTCAGTGTGGGCAGGATCACCCATCCAAGTATCAGCTGAGCTCGAGCGTACTTCACTTTAACCTGAGCGGTCAACCATGCACTGCACAGAACAGAACATAATTTTATTCTCATGGTCACACATGTGACATTAGGTTAGGCTACAGGAAAAATATACAATTACTAAAAATCAAGGGAGCTTACGCATCCAATGCATTGCACGGGACTATGTGCCTTTAATAACTGTACAATGTGTATACTAGACCCTTACAATCAGTTTTAATTGGTCACCTACACTCCAAGGATAATTAGGGCACTCTCAGCAACCCGGAGATTTATAATGGGGGAAATACAATAGAAAACAACATATGGTCCAACCATGTTCATGAATAAGGGTATAGCCTACATTAGCATAGGCATAATACTAACTATAGTCAGCTGATAGTAGCCTACGTGTGCCATCTGTTTCCATATCCAATCATGCATAATATCCAGAATATTCAAATGCAACATAATATTGTGATATGTGCACATGTACAAGCACTGTGTATACATTCGCGATACTCATCTGCTCGTGTGCTTTATTATCTTTGTTATTTGTTTAACAGATGTTGAGGTATAAGCTAGTCTTTGAAATTAGTACCGGTAATAGGCTCTATTCCTCTAAAGTAAGAATTTCAACTTTGATTGTTTGTTTAAAACCTCCGGCATATTTAAAAAAAAAATTTTATTACCATGTCAAGTTGAATTTGTATAGAGGCACTGCCGCAGACCTATATATTTATTTAAAATAAAGCCGTAAAGATCTCATTCAAAAACTCAACACTTCATTTAGAACTGGTATCTGTCTACAAACATATGTAGCATTTATAACAGAAAACCAGTCAAAGTCAGTGTGATCATTCTTTCACTTCCGGGTCACTTGTCACGTTTTCGTGTGGCAGTCTTGCCACCACAACATTTCTCTAAAATGCCGGTAAATATTCGTTAGATATGTAACCTTTGTGGGCACATGTGATCATTGACAAAAATTGTGTGCTTGTACTCGATTGTTGCAAGTTTACCCAGAAAATCTAGTTTTCCCTGACTGAAAACAGTGCCCATCATTGCCCAGATGTTCCAAACACTTTTTATTTTTGAAACAGAAAGTGGCACCAAAGATCAGCTATAGATTATATTGACGCCAATATAATCTATGGTGGCACCCTGTGATCAGCTGATGTTGACAGTTTATGCTTCGATCTACAACAGTTTATCTTCCAGTTACAATTTAGTCACTAGCTAATCAATGTTCAGTCTGAACTTCAGAACCAGGTTAACACAAAATTAACGAAGCAGAACCTTTAGTATTTTATTGTAGATCACATCGACTGAATCGTCTAGTGAATGATTCCAGCGGTTAATATTAAATTAAATGAGCACTAGCCACACAAGACTAGTGGGGTAAAAAATCACCAATCACTCCTCACCAACTTTCACTAGTCCTGTCAGTAAATAATAATAAAAAAACACAGAACTAACATAAAGAATCAATGTGTTAAATTAATAAGGAACTCAGGAATAGAGATAAATAGATCTAGATCTAGTCTTGTTTTTATAAATTATAAAAACAAGGTAGGTGCTTTGAACATTTATCTAGCCATGCAGGACTACCAGATCTA
>JAUTBZ010035559.1:0-40882 GCA_032361785.1 Lepetodrilus galriftensis
AAAAAAGGACAGGTGGTATTAACCAATACCGCCAAAAATAAACTCCCTGCCGTGACCGTCCAAACTATCTCCCCAATTCTTAATTTTTTCCTACCCACTTTTCTGTATCTCTTGCGCCACCCATGTACGAGCTCAAGTGCCTTTCTTTTCGGCTTTTACTTTTAGAAAACCGAAGCATCATGATAGGTAACTCCCCAATACCAGTAACAAATCAATATCAAACTTCCGCTATTCAACATTTTCCGACGAAGCTACTTTTTTGCGTAAGCGAATCTAACTTGTTCATTGTCAAGGAGAAAAACGTGTGTAAACGTTTACAAACGTTTGTACACGCTTTTTTAAGGCAAGATACGAAAAAATAAATAAAACATATATTTTATTTTGTTAATTTGAAGTATTGGAAAGTTCCACCCAAAATGATGTATAGTAGGCATAGCGTCAGCAAGCCAAATTTTACAATAGCACTAAAGTAGGCGGTAGAAGCCCATATTTGCTGTAAGTCTCCATTTAGTAATCGCAGCAAAGCTATATTTTCTATGACATCCATAAGGCCGGCAAGGAAGGCGGACACACTTAAAACAGCCCCGAGTTGGTACAGGAAGGAGTTAGAAGTAAATCGAGAGTAGATGCGAGCAATGACCAAGGCAAAAAATGCGGAGTAAAAAACTAAAAAGGCAAAATCATAGTACAAGCTTAACGTAGCATTTTTGGTGGCGGATTCATCCCAGGAATCCATGATTAGTTGGCTACGTTCTAAGTGATGAGCGAGTTCAAAGCCGATGATCCCACTTTTATTGACATCGTTGACTAGAGGGGCTAAAACCCCACGCAGAAGCCAAAAGGTCAGTACCAACGCTGCGAGTAAGCCATAAAATAGTGTTTGGTTACGTATGATTGTCTGCTTCATGGACGGATAGTTATCGTAAAGAAAGTATAGTTAAGCCAAATTTAACAATTTTCTTTCATTATTCTTGACAATTATGGCGTTAAGATGGTGGCACAATTAACACAGTTTTAGAAAAAACCCTAGTTTTGTGTCAAAATTCAACGAAATCAACGCTTTATATGAAAAATTTGATTGTTATATTTTCTTTTATCTCTGTTTTTTCACTGTCTTGGAGCACATCATTGCATGCTCAATTGGCTGATTCTGTAGGTTGGAAGGCTTTAGAAATGATGATTGTCAATGGAGATACCATCTATTTTGCTTCGCAATTGGATGATGTCGTCGTTACATCTCCACGAAAATTTAAAGATAACCACGAATATGCTTTGTACTTACGCTACAAGAAATATGCAGCCAAGGTATATCCTTATGCCGTAGAAGCGGTTAAGCTTTATCGCCAGATGGAAGAAGCCACGGAAGGTCAACCCAAACGCAAAAGGAAAAAATACATCCGAAAAACCCGTAAAGAGTACAAGCCAAAATACAAAAAAGAACTCAAAAATCTGACCCGCACACAAGGGATGATCTTAACGAAAATGATTGAAAAAGCACTGGACAAACCCATGTATGAAGTCATTAAAGAAACCCGTGGGGGACTTTCCGCTACCTTTTGGAATCTTTCAGGTAAAACATACGGCTATAAGCTCAAGCAGAAATATGAAGTCGGGCAAGATCATTTATTGGATATTGTCTTGAAAGACTTAGAAGTGAAGTACGAAGATACACCTAAGCGGTAGTGTTTTGGGATATTGGGGTATTAGGATATTGGGGTATTAGGATATTAGGGTGGGTATTGGTCAAAATTAAACAAGATATTAGGCTATTTGTCGAAGTATCCGTACTTTTGTGGGCATTTTCCGAAAGGAATCAAAATTCAAAACCTAAAATAAAATTCATGAAGAATCATTCTATATTTCAATTGGTGACTGTTTTATTGCTTGTAGTAGCGGTTTCAGTGACTGGATGTCAACCCAAAGGGGGCGAAGCGGGGACAACAACAACGTCTTCTACACCTTCAGCAACAACGACTTCATCAGCGAAAACAGGTACGTATCCAATCGCATATATCAATACAGATACACTATTGGCTAACTACACCTATTTTGTCATTGCGAGTAAAGCCTTGGCAGAAAAAGAACAAAAAGCCAATGTAAGTCTAGAGAAGAAAGGACGCAATTTGCAAAATCAATATATTGCTGTTCAAAAGAAAGTACAAGCTGGTGAGCTAACGTCTAATCAAATTGCAGAGCAAGAGCAACGCTTTGCTAAGAAACAACAAAATCTTGGAGAAGAGCAGCAGCGAATTGCACAAGAAATAATGAAGGAAACTCAAGAAGTACAAGATACGCTTTATTCTAAACTCAGAAGAGTCTTGCGCCAATATGCGGACGATAAAGGCTATGACTACGTGTTGAGTTATGCCGAAGTAGGAAGCCCGATTTTGATTGCCCCAGAAGGAGCAGATGTCACGGCTGATATTGTTAGAATATTGAATTCAGACGTCGGAGAATAAATGCATCCAGTCTTTGAAAAAATGAATCAATTAGGAAGGGACCATGTGCCCTTCCTTTTTATTTTGGACTATGCCCTGAAAAGTCCAATAGTTATTCCTTTGGATGAAATTGATCCAAAAGAAATAGCGTATTCATTTGGGAAGTACCATAATAAGGAGCGGTCTTTTTCGGAGCCAGAAGATTTAGTATTTAATTCTTTTCCACCTAGTGAATCGTTGTTCAAAGAAGCTTTTGATCAAGTTCAAGATGAAATTCAGGCCGGAAATACCTATTTGACTAATTTATGTTTTAAGATTCCAGTTCAGACCAACTGGAACTTAAAGACCATTTTTGCGCAAGCAAATGCAAAATACAAGTTGAGATATAAGGAGGAATTTGTTTTTTTTTCGCCAGAGACTTTCGTCAAAATAGAGGACCACAAGATATCCGCTTTTCCGATGAAGGGGACGATTGATGCCGCAATCCCCAATGCCAAGGAGATACTTTTGAATGACCCCAAAGAAGATGCGGAGCATGCAACGATTGTTGATTTGTTGCGCAATGATTTGAGTGGAGTGGCTAAAAAAGTACGCCTTAAAGAATTCAAATACCTGGATTTGGTGGAGAATCATAGTGGGGCCATTTGGCAGATGAGTTCCCAAATTGAAGGGGTTTTGCCGCAAGGTTATGAGTATGGAGTGGGAGATATTTTTAATCAATTATTACCTGCTGGATCCATTACGGGGGCGCCTAAAAGGAAAACTTTGGAGATCATCGAAAAAGTAGAGACGCAGGCACGTGGTTTTTATACGGGTGTGGCAGGTGTGGTGGATGGTCGTTTTGTGGATAGCGCAGTGATGATTCGGTTCCTTGAAAAAGAAGGGGAGCAATACTTTTATCGAAGTGGCGGCGGCATTACTTCGCAAAGTGAAATGGCAAAGGAATATGATGAGTTGTTGAAGAAAATATACATTGCTACGAAGCGACCGAATAGGCTTTTATTGGAGACTATTCGATTGGAAGATGGGCAGTTTGCACATTTAGAGAGCCATCAGGCAAGGCTTGACAATAGTCAACAATCTGTTTTTGGCTCTGGAGCAACACGTATCAATTTGTCGCATGCCCTTTCGGAATCTATTGCGAAATATGATTTTGGAAAACAGGTGATGAAGTGCCGTGTCCTCTATGGAGAAAAAGTAGCGCGGATAGAATTTGTGCCCTATCGAAAAAAACAAATCAAGTCTTTACAATGTGTTTGCATTTCGGAACATGAAGTAGGGCATAAGTGGGAAGATCGACGTTTTTATCAAGATCTGCTTGCGCAAAAAGGCGATGCTGATGAAATATTAATTATTAGAGATGGATACGTGACGGACATCAGTTATGCCAATATCGCCTTGTATGATGGTGTGACTTGGTGGACGCCAGAAAAGCCTTTGTTGCAAGGCACAACACTTGTAAGATTGCTGAATGAAGGGGTGTTAAAGTCGAAGCCTATCCATATAGATCATTTGAAAAAATATCAAAAAATAAGAATTTTTAATGCAATGATTTCTTGGGCGAGTGCTTTGGAGATTGATGTTGATTGTATTCGGCGCTAGTAGGTTTTAAGTTTTTCATAGTTGTGAAGAAAGAATGGATGATGGTGACTTCTAGTCAAAAACAAAAAAAAAGCCCATTCGCAAAACGAATGGGCTTTTCAATAAATAATTATTTCAGACTATCTAATCAATACTTCGGTCACTTATAAGCTAGGACACCGCTACACCAGGCTACCGAAAGTTGAGTTATCTAAGCAACGTACAAGTGCCTTTAATGGATTTCTTTTTACCATTGATAAAGGTGACTTCTACGATGAAAGGATAAACATCAGAAGGCAATTCTTTGCCTTTGAATTTGCCATCCCATCCAGTACCTGGCTTGTCATTGTTATAAACTTTCTTACCCCATCGGTCATAGATACGGAAGTCCGTTACTTCTAAAAGTACAGCAACATCATCACTAATCACCACATTGAAGTGGTCGTTTGTTCCATCACTATTAGGGGTGAAGGCATTGGGTATGTCAATATCTTCTGGGAAGATTCGAATAACAAAGGTGCCTGTACTATTGAAACAGCCAGCATCATCTGCGATGTTTAGGCTGTAGGTGATGTCTTCAGTAGGTGTGACGGATGGATTTGAACATACCAAACAACTTAATCCATCTGAAGGATTCCAAGAGAAGACATAGGGTGGATTGTATTCGACTGGAAGCTGAATGGTTGTACCCGCAAAAATAGTCGTATCAAACATAATGTCTGGAATTTTATTCACAACGAATACCGTGATGGTATCCATTCCTTCGCATCCAGTCCCATTATCCGCTGTAACGATAAAGTCCGTGGTGATGGTTGGGAATGCGGTGGTTGTAGGGCTGTTTGGGGAGCCAACCAAACTAGCAGGTGTCCAAGAATAAGTATTACTAGCTATTGGGTTATTGACATTTAAGACAGTAGTGTCTCCAGAACACATGCTCGAATTGTCTGCGCTAACAGGAGTTCGTGGTAGAATGGTAACTGTGTGCGTAATCATATCTGTACAGTCGGAGTTGGTATTGGTAACTGTTAACATCACATCGTAAGTACCAGTGCCAGAAAAGATGTGAGTTGGGTTTTCTAAATTACTAGTGGAGCCGTCTCCAAAGTCCCAAGCATATTGATTGGCATCAATGGACTGGTTGGTAAAGACGAAAGATTCCATTTCGCAGCCAGTTAAGGTGCCATCACTATTGGTGAATTCTGCTTGAGTATTAAGTATCGTTACAATTTTTTCTACGGTGAAGTGGCATGCTCCATCTACACTTGTTAAGACAAGTTGAATGGGCTGCTGGTTAGAGCTTGGTAAGAAAGTGTAAGCATGAGTTGCTGTTATTTGATTAGAGATAAGAGTTCCATCTCCAAAGTCAAAAAAGAAACTACCAACATCGACGGTATCACTCATTGTAGCAGTAATGTCTTCTCCCAAGCAAATAATCGATTTGTCTAGTGTAAAATCTCCTTCAGGGCCAGTTGTGTTGACGATGACTGATGTAGTGTCAGTACAGCCGTATGAAGTAGAAACAACATGAGTTACCGTAAAAATACCTTTATTAAAAACACCAGTTACAGAAGAACCTACAGCATTTCCGCCATTCCCAAAGTCCCAGAAATAGGATAAGTCAAAATTGGAAGTTGAATTAGAATTAAAAGGAACTTCTGCTGGGTAACAAAAACTATCTGTAGTGTCAACAGGAGAATTAATTCCTGCCGTCGGATAATCTTGAACTTGGACAGTATCGCTATAGACTCCTGTACAACCCGTAGCATCTTCATTGTAGTTTAAGGTGACTGGAAAAGTGCCAGCCGTATTATAAGTAGCTGATCCAGTTTGATCAGTACTTGATGTACCATTGCCAAAGTTCCAATTAAAATGAAGGAAGGAGCCTTGAGCTGTATAGTCACTTGCGCTAAAAGAAATCGTCTCTCCGAGACAAATATTTGGTGGAGCTGGGAAAGTAGTAATCGTACTTGATGGCTCATAAACATTAACAATAGCGTTGCCTTGACCTTCACAGCCAAGTACATCTTTTACGGTAAGCGTAATGTTAAATACATTACCAGGTGGGTTGAAATTATGAGTAATAGATTGCCCATTGCCCATTTGGCTATCCCCAAAATCCCATTCCCAACTCGCTAAAGTCGTATCTCCAGAACTGGTAGAAGTAAAGTCAATACTATTCGGTAAGCATATTAAAGTGTCAGTAGGAAATATCGCCGCTTCAGCTCCAAAGACTCTAGTGAACTTCCTAAGTGTATCTCTACATCCATTCACGTCATCCACAATGAGTTCTACCCATTGGTCGCCACTTCCACCAAATGAAAATTCAAATGGAAGCTCTGCTACTCCAACAGTAATTGGACGCCTTTCGGAAGAATTCCATTGATACCCTTTGTTACAAAAGCCATTAACATCAGTTGATGTTGTTGCATTAAGCATTAGATCTTTTCCTTTACATACTTTTGGCTCTAATGGAAAATCTGCTTTGATGTCACGAACAAAAATTTTCACGGTGTCTGCACTTTCTGGGCAACCAGAAGTATTATTGGTGCTTCTAAGGATGACAGTATAATCCCCTGTTGAAACATAAGTATGCGTAATTGGACTTACCATTATAGTATCTGTACCATCACCAAAGTTCCAAAAAACACTATCTGCATCTTCTGATAAACTCGTAAAGGTAAAGTCAAATGGTGTACCACAATCCATCTTATAATGAATTTTCGCAATAGGACCATTTACGTTGATTAGGTTGGGTTTGGTTAATGTGGAATGACATCCGTTATAGATGGCAATAAGTGTGACATCTTGTTGCCCTGCTTCATGGAAAGTCCAAGCTGGGTTGCCATCAGGTGCACAATGAGACATTCGGTCTCCATCAGTATAGTAATGGAAAGCATCAATATTAGAATTATTGGTTAAATCCATAAAATGAACGGTATCTCCAGGACAAATATCTGTTTTATCTACCGAGAAATCTAAAGTGATGGACTCGCCAACATAGATAATTTGTTGGTAGGAAGTGTCTGTGCATCCCGCACTATTGACAATAATTAACTGAACAGGATATTCCCCTGGCTGATCGTAGGTGTGTGGAACGGTATTATTGTTGGTGGCATCTAAAGTAGTCCCATCACCAAAGTCCCAATGCCAACTAGTAATGTTTTCTTGAGAGATGCTTAGGTCGGCGAAGTTGACACTTAAAGGGGCACAACCATCCACCACATCTGGCAAAAACAGCGCATTGGGTGTATAAATATCAGCCGTTATAAGCGTTGTCGCAGCACAGCCTGCTGCCGTTACAATGGTTAGCGTAGTAGTATCAATTGTAAGCCCTTCAAGCGAATAAGTTGTGGTATCATAATCAACATATAGATGTGAAGGGTTTTGGTCATTAGAAATCGATCCATCACTAAAAATATATGTCCAAGATGCCACACCAGCTGATGTGCCTGTAAAGTTAAGCATGACGGGCTCAGAGCAACTATAGTTTGGGCTAACTGTTGCCATCGCCACGGGGTCTTCAACAAAAACAGTCATCGTTGTATCACCAGTGCATTGACCATCAGGAGATGTTAAGGTCAGTTTAATGGTTTTGGTTCCAGCAGAGTTAAACCTAAAATTTGGATTAGTTTGGTTAGACGTTGCGGGAGTGGCATCATCCAAAAACTCCCAAAAATAAGTTCCAATAGGTGATGTATTCGTAGCAGAATAAATCACTCCTATACAAAGTGTGTCATTTACTAAAGAGAATGAAGGCTTAGGACTTCCAACACCGACGACTACCGTTTCTTCTTTTACGCAACCAATATCATCAGTTAGTTTTAAGGTAATAGGATATGTCCCATTTTGAGAATAATTTTTGGGCGGTGGAGTGGTTCCATTAAAAGTAGTGCCATTAAAGTCCCACTCAAAGGTATAAGCGCCTGGTGGCGTCGTATTGGTAAATGTAACATTAAGCGGTGGGTCGCAAGCAACTGGTGGATTAGGGTTGGTTAGGAAAGTTGGGGATGGTGGGTTAGATACTTTTATGAAATTGGCTTCGGCTACTGCGGCATTACACCCCTCTTGGTCAATGATTAATTGAAGACCGATAGTGTATTGACCTGTTGTGGTGTATTGGTGTGTGGGATTTTCTAGAGAGCCACCGGTGCCATCACCAAAAACCCAAGAATACGTTTTGACGGTCAGCGCTGGATGTAAGGTAGAAGTGTTTGTAAAAGAAACATCTAAAGGCACGCAGCCGGTTTGCGGAGTCGATGCAAAAGAGACATCTGGTTTGGGATATATGTTTATTGTGATAGTTCCAATAGTAGCGCCATTCTGAGATTCTTTGAATTTTACCGTATGGGTTTTTACCTGACTAAAAGTATGACTAGGGTTTTTTGTAATAGAAGTTACACCATCATCAAAGTCCCAATAATAAGAAGAGCTACTAGCTGGTGCCATAAATTGCACAACTAAAGGTGCACAACCTTCCGTTTTGTCCGCTGATTGTCCAAGGGAAATTGTTGAACTAATCAAAATTAGTCCAAAAATGAGTAAAATATTGAATTTTTGTATCAATTGGGTCATAATGCCGTAAGTTTTAGTCTTTTAGATTTACATGAAATCTATGCAAAAAGGTTAATTTGCGAGAAATATATATGCAATATTAATCATATTTTTGCTTTTATCCCGAAAAATCGTAACTTTGGAATCAAAATAAACCAATTTTCTGATGTATAAGACATTACTTTTCATATTTCTAGCCACTTTTTTTACTTTTTCTGCGCAAGCACAACAGTATCGGCATGCCGATCAATCTTTGCCTTGTTTAGATAAAGAGTTTACCATTGTGGCACATATTATGCGGGACTCTCTTGGAGTCACAACGCATGATTCAACTTCCATTCGTCAAGCTATACAAAAACTAAATCCATTGTTTGAGCCCATTTGTGCTTCTTTTGTGGTTTGTGAGTTTGTATTTCATAATAATTTTCAATATGCCAATCTCCTTGAAGGGTCGATGGATCCCAAATGGGATGAAATGCAAACCAAATACCATAAAGATAATCGAATCAATATGTATTTTGTGACTGCTTTGGGTGGAGCCGAAGCAGGCTTTGCAAGCTTAGGGGGAATTACTGATATGACAGCTTCTGGGATCGTCATTAAAGGTTTAGGAGCCATTCCCCATGAAATGGGACACTTCTTTGGCTTGCTTCATACTTTTACAGGTAGTGGGGTCGAGTTGGTGGATGGCTCAAATTGTAGTACAGCAGGCGATAAAATTTGTGATACACCAGCGGATCCTTTTGTTTCTGGGGATGATGTAGAAGATTATGTAAAGGATTGTATTTTTATTAGTCCAAAGCAAGATGCCAATGGTGAATTTTATGTGCCAGATGTAGGTAACATCATGTCTTACTATAAATGTGATTGTGGCTTTACTTATGACCAGTATGACTCAATGGCTAATAAATACCTGAATTCTTCTCCAAAAATGTGGTAAGTAAATCCGCCTAAGTATTTTCTAATATCATTTCTTCAAAACTCAAGTAGTCATCTAGGCCTTTGCCTTGGAAGTAGGCTTGCATGTATGCATCACCTTGCGGCGCAACAACCATCACAAAATCACCACCCCAAGCCCCTAGAGACTTGATCGCTCCATCAAAATCATCAAATTGTGCAGACTTAACTGGAGTCAGTTGAATCCATTCTCCAGTACGCTGTTCTAGTTTTTCAATGATACCGATAAATTCTTCTACGGTATCTTGATGAGATAAGGCTTTCGCCAAATAACTAATTTCTTGAATCAAAGCAATGGGCGGATGGCCTTTTTTTCTATAAGTCTGAATCCCTTCCCGACTATTTTGTTTGTGACCTAAGTAGACAAAACCAATTTTTTCCCGAAAGGGTGGATTAAATAAAACAGGCTTCCAGGTAGCTTCACCATCTTTTAGTGTATAAAAAATGGCAGTTTGACTATTTGCGCAAGCAATATCATATCCAGAGCCCCCAAAAGTTTTCTGCAATAAGTCAAAAGGATTAACCCCCAGCCATTTCGCGACAGCATAAATCAAAGTCGAACTACTGCCCAATCCCCAATCTCTTGGAAAATCTAGATGTGATTGGATGGATAGGTGCCCTTGCGGGAAAATAGCTCCGAGTTCTTGTGCAGCACTTAATATTTGGCGTAAGCGACTAGTGAAGGCGTCATCCGTCGAAAAGGTTGGTTCGAAGCTTTGGCCTTTGAGCTTAGTTTCAAACCATATTTTTTTTTGAAAGTCATAGCTTCTCCAATGTAGATCAAATGTTTGGCCAGATTGCAACTCAATCTCAAAGTGCTGCCCCAAGCAGGTAGGAATCGCCAACGCCGTCGCTCCATCTAACACAAAGTATTCCCCTGCCAATAATAATTTTCCATGACCAGAAATGTGTAATTCGGTGTTCATTGCTACACTTTTTATTGACGAAGGGTCGCTAGATGTTCCCGAACGGCGGTGAAAGTGACTTTGTTCTCTTGGAAGTGGGCCAAAATCTTTTGTGTTTCTTGTGGCGACGCTTCTAGGTGGTTGATGATATTAGATAGGTGCATTTTCATGTGTCCATGTTGAATGCCTGTGGTGACCAAAGATTTCAAAGCAGCATAGTTTTGCATCAATCCCGTGGCCGCAACAATCTGCATCAACTCTTCTGCAGATGGGTTGCCCAATAACTCTAGACTCAGCTTGGCCAATGGGTGAAGCGTCGTTAATCCACCTACAGTGCCTACTGCCAAAGGTAAATCCAACCAAAATTTAAAAGAAGTTTCAGTCAATTCACAATGGCTCAGGCTAGCATACTGTCCATGACGACCAGCATAGGTGTGCCCACAAGCTTCTACGGCTCTAAAGTCATTGCCTGTCGCAATAATAACGGCATCCACACCATTAAAAATACCCTTATTGTGCGTGGTGGCACGGTGTGGGTCTATTTCTGCAATCCGAACGGCCTTATGTAGTTTTTTTGCAAAAGTCATAGAGCCTTCTTGGCCGCAACCAGGCAATTCTTTTTGATCAAGACGGCATTCCACGGATGCTCGAACAATGCACTCAGGCGTATAGTTGGACAAAATCGCCATGATGATTTCAAGATGGTATTGCTTTAATTTTGGATGGCTACCGACAAAATCTTCCAAGATGTCCCCAATTCGTTCTAAGATGGAATTGATAAAATTAGCCCCCATAGAATCTTTGGTATCAAAGGACACCATGATTTGGTAATACTCTGGCTCGACTTCCGTAAAATCTTTTAGTTCTATTTTTTTGATGCCGCCCCCACGTGTGCGCATGTTTTTGGTCAAGTCTTCAGTCGCTATGGTGAATAATTCAATCAACTCGTCCCAAATCACCAGCAAAGCCTTCTTGGGGCCGTCCCAATAAAAATGAACTTGTCCAAGCTTGGTCATGCTGATGACTTCTGCTTGGATGCCCCCATGTAGCGCCCAGTATTTGGCGGCACTAGCTGCAGCTGCAACCACCGAGCTTTCTTCGGTGACCATTGGAACACAATATTGTTGGCCATTAATCAAGAAGTTGGGCGCAACGGAGAAAGGCAATATGTAGTTGCTAATGACATTTTCCGAAAGGCCATCAAAAATTTGCTGTGTTTTTTCGGGTGGAGCCAATTGCTTTTTAAGCGTGGATGCGGCGTCACTTTCGTGAACCAATGAATTAATCCAATCGATTTTTTGTTGTTTCGACAACTTAGAAAAGCCGGATATGATTTTTGATTGGTTCGACACTGATTCCTAAATTTTGGGTTTTATGGTCAATAAAGACTTGGCTAAGCGATAGCCATTGACTTGCGAAGATACAAATTTTTGTAGATTCTTATAGTCTCCTTGGGCATGTCGCAAAAAAATAGATGCTTGACCATATATGGCTTTTAATGGAGACTGCTCCACCAAATAGTAGCCATCAATGTAATTTTGAATCCCCCCAGAAATGATGAGTGACATCGGATTGGGGCGGCTATCAGGTTGGTTTAGGATGTCCTTAATCCAATCCAGCATCTCTTGGGCATGGTGCCCGATTTGGGCTAGTGGCACAATGATCTCTTGAGCTTCTTCGCTATTTCGGAGCATCTCTAATTTGGAAAAATTAGTCCCACCAGCAGCGCCAAAGTCTATGGCTGCCAAAGGTAATTTTAGCAATGCTTCCAAGCTTCTAGGGCCAAAACCTTGCCCTACTTCCTTGATAATCAATGAAACATCAGGAGCATGGTCTATAAATCTTTGAATCGTATCCAGTGGTCTTTCGGTGATGATGTCGCCTTCAGGTTGAATCCATTCCTGTAAAGGATTCACATGGATGATAAGCCCATCCACCTGAAGCTTTTGGAGCATTTCCTTTACTTTGTGAAGGGCGCCATTTTTGATTTCTAGTTCGATTTGGGCAATGCCTAGATTCGCATAAAAAGGTTGGTCTCCAATGGTTTTACGCAAGTCAAAATCTGAAAAGTGCTGATCATCATAAAGTAGATGGCGGCAAGAGCCTAGGCCCATCCCCAGTCCAAATTCTTTTGTTGCTTTCGCTAAATTTTGATTGATGATTTGAGCCATTTGGGCACCACCAGTCATACTAGAGATCCAGATGGGCGCCTTCATCTGCTTGTGAAGAAAATCTAAACCAATATCAATGGAATGGTCCGGATGTGCTGACAGGATGGGTTCATAGTAGAACCGATCATCTAGCTGCCCCTTTAATATTTGTGACTGGAAAGCAAGATTGATATGATCTTGCTTGCGCAAATGGGCGTTAGCATCATCTTTTGGCTTTAATTTATCCATTCTTCAAAGGTACGGGATTAGATGGTAAAATTGATAATTGATAATGAAATAATACCTTGAATCGAAGAACCGCTAAATTATTGACTCAACGTTCGGCACCCAAGAAGTCCCGTATTTATTGGTTGTTTCCTGTTATTTGGCTGGGAAGCTTACCATAAGTTGAAAGGAAAGATTTGTCCTTTCGGAAAAAGCTGATTATTTTGCACAATGCCCAATATTCACAAGCCGTTGACCATTAGCCACCTGCCTACGGCGCAATGGCAGGCAGGTTTACCATTAATCTATCGACGAAACCAAGGTATGAATCAATCGTTGTATCGTTACACCATTATACCTGACTTCAGTTAATGAGTTCTGCGAAAAAGTGTTTTCCTGCGAAAAAGTTGCCCTTTAAAGGATTGAATATGGCTAAGCTAAAACACTTTCTCTAGCAATGTAATTCTAACGCTTCGCTTTAAAAAACTTAGTAAGAATCGTGCTACTTTCTTCTTGCAGGATGCCAAATTCAACCTTTGTCTTTGGATGTAAAATTTCTTTTCCGAATCGAAAGAAACCCCTTTTGTCATCTGCCGCGCCATATACGATACGCCCGATTTGTGCCCAGTTGAGTGCTCCTGCACACATAGGACAAGGCTCTAAGGTCACAAAAAGGGTGCAGTCATTGAGATACTTTCCACCTAGGTAATTGGACGCTGCGGTAAGTGCAAGCATTTCGGCATGAGCCGTGACATCATGTAAAATTTCTGTTTGGTTATGTGCACGTGCAATGACGACATTATTGCAGACAACAATGGCCCCTACAGGCACTTCGCCAGCCATTCGTGCTTTTTC
Source organism: Lepetodrilus galriftensis (assembly GCA_032361785.1). Taxonomy (NCBI): domain Eukaryota; kingdom Metazoa; phylum Mollusca; class Gastropoda; order Lepetellida; family Lepetodrilidae; genus Lepetodrilus; species Lepetodrilus galriftensis. Next base: position 13,663 of record JAUTBZ010035559.1, read on the forward strand.
GGCTTCCGCCAAAGCCAATTTCATAAAATGTTCGTCACTGAGTACTGTAATCATTATTTTTTTCTGCAAAGATACAAATAGTGTAGAATAGACAAAACCTATGGAGCGAATTATTAGGCTTTAAGGATCTATTGGTGACCTGTGACTACTAATACACTGTTAATATTAGAATGAATACCTTAAGATGCGGTATGTTTTTTGCAATATTACTTGGGTGAATTAGGTTTAATGATATACTTATTTGACTGGATTGTCGTTTGAAAAGACATGAAAAAGGCCCAAATGGTAACTTTTTTAAAAAAATACTGTCTATATTAAAAGACGCTTGCCGGTATAATAATGAAAAAATCAAAAAAAATGCGTAATCTTATTTTCTCTGTAGTAGCAGTCTTGCTACTTGGATCTTTTGTCTTTAAGCAATTTGTGGAGCCTCCTGTCGATGAAAATAAGGAGAAAGTGCTCATCCAAACGATGTTGGCTAGGTTAGAACAACTACACTTTAAACCTGTAGAAATCAACGACCAATTTTCAGAAGATGTTTTTGACCTTTATTTAGACCGACTAGATGGTGGAAAAAGATTCTTTACACAAGAAGATGTTGCGCAGTTAAAAAAATATCGAGATTTAATTGATGATGAATCTGTAGAAGGCAATTATGAATTTTTTAATTTGTCTCAAGATCTTTTGGCGAAAGCCGTCGATAAAACAGAAGTTTATTTTAAGGAGATCTTAGATCAGCCTTTTGACTTGCGTAAAGATGAAATCTTTGAAGGTGATGCAGAAAAACGGGCATTTGCAAAGGATGATTTGGAATTAAGAGACTACTGGCGTAAAATTCTAAAATCTAGAGTCATTGCGAAAGTAGCAGATAAGTTAGAAGAACAAGAAAAGTCAGAGGAGTCAATGGATGTCGCTTCAAATGATGGAGCTGGCGGTGTCGTCGTAAAAGAAGATGAAGAAAAAGTAGTCAAAAAGGACATCGTAGCGCTAGAAAAAGAAGCTAGAGAAAAGACCTTAAAAGATTTTAACCGCTGGTATAAGCGTATTCGTAAAAGAAAAAGAGCGGATAATCTAAGCATGTATTTGAATGTGATTACCAATGTGTTTGATCCGCATACAGGCTATTTTAAGCCAATTGATAAAGAAAATTTTGACATCAATATGTCTGGGTCTTTGGAAGGTATTGGCGCAAGACTGTCTTCTGATGGGGAAGAAACAACGATTTCGAGTGTGGTTGTCGGTGGACCTGCTTGGAAGCAAGGAGAATTAGAAGCGGATGATGTTATTCAGTTAGTGGAGCAAGAAGGGGAAGAGCCTGTTGATATCACAGGATGGGACATTAATGATGTGGTAAAAATAATTCGTGGGAAGAAAGGAACGAAGGTAATCCTTCATGCCAAAAAGAAAGATGGTTCTATTCAGAAAATAGAAATTATACGTGACTTAGTGGTGATGGAAGATTCTTTTGCAAAATCATTAATCATCCAAGATAAAGATGGTAAGAAATATGGTTATATTAAATTGCCTAAATTCTATGTAGATTTTAATAGAAAAGGGGGAAAAAGCTGTGCCGTGGATATGGCTACAGAAATCCAAAAACTAAAAAAAGCTGGGGTAAACGGAATTGCGATAGATTTGAGAAATAATGGCGGCGGTTCTTTAAGAGATGTAGTGACCATTGGTGGTTTGTTTATTCCTGACGGTCCTATCGTTCAAGTAAAACCTAGAATGCGCAAAGCGAGAGTCCTTGAAGATGATGATCCAGAAACGCAGTATACGGGGCCTTTAGTGATTATGGTCAATTCCTTTAGTGCTTCGGCATCTGAAATTTTGGCTGCTGCATTGCAAGATTATGATCGGGCAATCATCGTGGGTAGTAAATCCACTTATGGTAAAGGGACGGTGCAAAGCTTTCTTTCTTTGGATCGTGGGGCACCTAAAAATGTTCAACCTTTAGGAGATATTAAGTTGACTACTCAGAAGTTTTATAGAATCAATGGTGGATCTACTCAGTTGAAAGGAGTAGAGTCGGATGTTGTGATGCCAGATGATTTTGCTTATTTGGACAAGGGAGAGCGTGAATTGGATCACCCATTACCTTGGACTCAAATAGATAAGGCTTCTTACAAGCGCTTTTATACGATTAAGAATAAAAAAGAAGTAGTGAAGAACAGTAAGAATAGAATTACAGCAAACCCTGTTTTTAGTAAAATTACAGAAAATGCGCTTCGTTACAAGAAATTTAGAGATAGCACAACCATCAACTTGGAGTTTGATACTTATAGAGCTTTTGAGAAAATGCAAGAAGCCAAAGCGAAAGAGTTTGATGATATTATGACGGAAATTCCTAATTTTGAAGTAACAAATATGACTTATGACCTTCCGGAAATTCAAAAAGATTCTTCCAATATCCAAAAGAATGAAGATTGGATTAAGAATGTCAAAAAGGATCCTTACATCTTCGAATCACTAAAGATTCTAGAAGATATCGAACAGTAAAAGAAGTCTATCTATAAAAAAACAAAGCCCTTGTCGCGAAGCGACAAGGGCTTTGTTTTTTTAGTTCTGGGTAGGAGTACCTAAAGCTTTCGGGTGGTAATTCTGAATTCCGTATAAGATGATTTTCGTGCTTGTTGTTCGAATGAACTCAGACTTGCTGGGCAACGTTAGCTTGGGCTGACAAAAGGATAGTACTTCTTTATCTCCGAATATCAGTAGGCAATATAGCCAAAGCCTTTTTAGCAGGAAAGAAAGAAGCTACGGATCCGATCAAAAACACCGTCAAAGCCACCACTGGAAAATCCCAAGCATGGAGCTTTAAGGGGTAACGATCGACCGCAAATCCTGCAGGAATATCAATAATTCCATAACTGGTATGGATATAGTAAAGTATCAAAGCCAATATAAATCCCCCAAGAATCCCTAAAGTCAATAAGAAGATACCCTGAAAAAAGAAAATGGTAAAAACCCCTTTATCTTCTAACCCAATGGAACGTAAAACAGCCACATCACTCTTCTTTTCTAATACGGTCATCCAAAGACTACCTACCATGTTGAAGGCCACTAATATCATCGCCAAGCTGATGATGGCAAAGTACATCCAGCGCTCTAATTTCATGATTTTGAAAAAAGCTTCGTTCTGTTCATAGCGATCCTTATAAGTGAATTCATCACCTAAAATCGTCACCAAACTGGACTTAAGGGCCGGTAGGTTCGCATCATCCGTAATGCCTATTTCAATAGCACTCGCCATGTCAGGCATTTTAAGGAGCTCACGAACAAACTCTAAATTTGATAAAGCATATTGCATATCTACTTCGTCTTGAATTTGAAAAATTCCAGAAGGGGCAGCCATGCGAGACCGAAAAGGCTTGCCAATCGACGAACGTTTTTTGTCCACAGGCATATAGATATTAATCGCCTTAAAAGGGTCGATGCTATTTAAAGAGAGTTTTGACGCAAGTCCAGCCCCCAAAATGAGATAGTTAAGATCATTATTTTGAAGGGCGTATTCGCCATCAATAATCGTAGAATCCAAATGGTTGATGAGATGGAAATTTTGATCCACCCCTTTGATTGTCCCAAAGTCTTGGTTGCCATCAAACTCAAAGAAAGCGACTTCTTCAAGTGTGACCGAAACTTGGCGAACGCCATCAATGCCCTTTATTTGCGCAAGTTGGGTGGTGTCAATCAGAAAGAATTTTCCTTCCTTCAGCTCAATTTTGACCTGTGGATTAAAGTAACCAAACAACTCTCCTAGCAACTCTTCAAATCCATTAAATACAGATAAAACCAGCAAGAGCGCAGCCGTACCCACCGCAATACCAAAAACGGTTATGCTAGAGATGATATGGATGGCATTGGTATTCTTTTTGGAGAAAATATACCGCCACGATGTGCGCAATGGAAAATTCATAAGGGTAAAGATAGGTGTTTTTATTAATTGGTAGGGATAATTGGTTAGACATTGGTAAGTTTGGTTAACGGTATAGCAGCAATGCACTCTAGGGCAATTGTTTAATTTCACTTACCTTGCAAAAGAATAAGATGAATTCTGCCTTGAATAGAGAAGAAAGCCAACCTTTTTTTTTTGCAGAGTTTTGTTTTACAGTGGGAGTTGCTCTATTTTTGAAAAAAGCTTGAAGCTTTGTAACCCATTGATATCTAGCTACTTATCTTTAGCTAGTATCACAATATTAAACTTGAGTAATGCCGTTGTAGTGAGTTTTAAGTAATTAATATGAACCAAAACACCATAGAGAAGATTTCGTTTTTTTTGATGTTACTGACCATTTTGTGGCCAGCATTAGTATTGGATACTATTGTCACAGGCGATGGCCCAACACACTTGTACACATCCAAAGTGTTAGTGGATTGGTTTATGAATAAGGATGCTGGTTTTTATCAACAATTTATGGAGCTAAACCCAAGATTTTCTCCAAATTGGTGGACAAATGTCTTGCAAATGTTCCTTCTAAAATTCTTTTCGGTACAATGGGCGGAGAAAATATTTTTCATCTTGTATCTATTATCTTTTTCGTTTGGCTTTCGCAAATTAATAAAAGTCATTAACCCAGAATCTATCTTTTTGGCTTCTGTCGGATTGCTGTTTGCTTGGAGTCATATTTTATTAAAAGGATTCACGAATAATGCTTGGAGTTTGGTCTTTTGGTTTTGGATAATGGCCGTATGGATGGAAGCACCAAAGAAAGAATATATTCGGCACTTAAAGCTAGTTGTATTGTTTTTGCTTTGTTACTTAGCACATCCAATTGGTTTGATGCTAAGTTTGATCTCTATTGTTGTATTTACACTATTTGAAGGGGTTACCTTGCGGAAAAAGGCGTCTGGGACTGAGTTGTTAAGCTATTTTTGGAAAAAAGGGTTTTCTTTAGCTTTGGTTTCCTTGCCAGCGGTCATTCTTTTTGGGCGTTTTTTTATGAGTAGAAGTTGGCACAAGGACGTTGAAATCATCAATCGTGTTTTTGTGTTGGTTGATATTCTAAGATTACACGCTATTCTGATTTTTAGTAGTCAAGAACGTGATTGGGTGACTGGGATCTCAATATTTATTTTAGTGCTCTTCTTTTGGATGCTTGTCAAGCGAATTAAAGTAAAAGTAAATGTAGCAAGGGATTACTTTCTTGCTTTGGTGGTGGTGATGTTATTGATTACTTTTTTCCCACCAAAGGGGATTTCTAAGGGATTGGTGATTGGGGTGCGATTTGGGATGTTGCCACATTTAGCAATATTGATGTGGTTGGCAGTAAATAAATTTTCAGATCGGATGAAAAAAATAGTACCATTCATCGCATTGGTTTTTTCTGTGGGCTTGTTGGTCGTTCGGATGCCAGTGTTTAAGCAAGCATCAAATTATGCTGAAGAAGTAATAGATTGTAAAGAGTATATAGCGAATCATTCAACTTTATTAGTTTTGAATAATGACTGGGTGGGGCATCGTGCTGATGGGGCAGAGATTGCGGATAGAAACTGGTTGTTTAATCATGTGGATTGTTATTTAGGTGCCTACAAGCAATTATTTATTTCTGATTATTACGAAGCCAATCAAGATTTTTTTCCTTTCATCGCTAAAGAAAAGACCAGCATGTATAGCCAGACAAGTATAGAAGGGATAAATTTTGACAACCGCCCCCCAAGAGCAGATATTCTAGGATATAAGAAACGAAGTGGGTATGAAATTGATTATATTTTACTACTAGGCTATCAAAAGGAATCACTTAAACATCCTTATTCACAGGAAATTATTCATCAGCTAGGTCAGGCCTATCATGAAATTCATCGCTCGAGTGAGCGTGTTGTTCTCTATCAACGGAATAATTGACTCAAGTTTAAGTAGTTAGAACATCCTTATGGTTATGATGTGTAGCCTGAAATAGAGATGAAAGTTGTCTTTACACCTAAATGATTTTTTCACAGATTAGTCTTTTATCGTTTGCCCGTACCAGAAAAATCAAGAAATGTACAGCCGTTATGTCGGAATATGTTAAACCGATTTACTCCAGTTCTTCCAACAACTCCAAATTATGGCGAGCCACTTTGTTTTTCGGGTCTATTTTTAGCGCAAGCAAAAAGGCTTTTTTCGCTTTCTCTTTATTGGTATGGATGAGTGCCAATCCTTTATTAATATGAATGTCAATGGATTGCAATCCAAGTTGCTCTGCTTTGTCAAACCATTTCGTAGCCAACTTGCTTTTTCCTTTTTTGAGCGCTGACAAACCCGAGTAAAGGTAGAAAGTAGGATTGTTAGGAAAATGAATAATCCCATTTTTGCCGGTGGCTTCAACTCCTGCGACATTGCCAAGTGTCCATTGGCAATGAATTAAAGCATCGAGTGCTTCTTCAAAAAATGCTTCTTTAGATGCTTCTTTAAAATCACTGCAGGCCCCTTGAATGTCTTTAAGTTGTTGGCGGAGCAATCCACGATTGTAATAATATTCTGGTCGTGGATTAAGATTGATTAAGCGGCTATAAGTGCCCATCGCTTGATTGGGCTGGTGCATATCTGCATAGGCTATGGCCCTTAATTCAAGAATAGAAGGCTCTAAGTCAGGGTCTTTAAATGCAACATAAAGTTCATTAAAAGCGAGTTCTGGCTGCTTACTCTGTAATAAGATGTCTGCTTTACGCAAGTGAAAAATAGGCTCGTCTAACAGGCTCAAAGCTCGGTCAATATAATGAATGGCTTCGGCTGGGTTATTAAGCTTGGCATAGATTAGTCCGATTAAACTATAAAGGTCTGGGTCTAAAGGTTGATCTTCTAACAATAGGCGTGCATCAAAAAGTGCTTTGTGGTATTCCTTCATTTCAAAGAATACAACGGCGCGATTATATCGAGCATCAACGTGCTTGGGCTCATGCTCCAATACTTCGGAGTAGTAATCGATGGCACGAGCATAGATGGCTTTTTCTTGAAACTCGACTCCTTTTTTATAATACTTTTCAGTAAGGCTCTGAGCATCGGTCGCTTGCGCAAAAATAAAAAAGCAAAGGAAAAGAATTAAAGTATGCGGCATATTCATTTAATTAGTCAATTTGTCAAACTTGGCATTTTACTTGCAGTATGGTTATTATATCCCATGCGTCAGACATACTATGAGAAGATATTTGGCTTTTGGGTTTTTTGGTGCTGTCTATTATTTAAGTAGATGGCACCAAAATTTTAAATGTCTTACAAATCTCTCCGATTTGGTAAGATTGTTTTGTAACCTAAACAGCCCAAAAGTATGCCAAAATACTATTTTCGACTGCTCTTTATGCTATTGCCATTTTCGGTTTTTGGATATAACTCTGAAGATGTCTCTTTCTTTACAGAAAATTACGCCTATATCGCCGTTCATCAAATGATGGAATATGATATTCCTGCTAGTATTATTTTGGCGCAAGCCTTTCTAGAATCTAAGCACGGAAAAAGCGATTTAGCGCAAGATAGCAATAATTTCTTCGGTATAAAAGCCAAAAAAGACTGGACAGGACCCTATGTGGTCATGAAGTCCGTGGAATACAAGAAGAAAAAGCGATTTGTCAAAAAATCTAGATTTAGAAAATATGATTACCCAGAAGATTCTTGGCGTGATCATTCAGAGTTCTTAGCAAAAGGACGTCGTTATAACAAGCTTTTTGAGCAAGGACTTTTTAATTACAAAGGCTGGGCACGTGGTCTCCAAAAGGCAGGTTATGCGACGGATCCAAAATATGCTAAGAAGTTGATTGATTTGATTGAAAAACATCATTTTAATGACTTCGATAAAGTGGCCTTCCAGTTAAAGCATAATATTCCAGTCAAGATGGAAGCTGTGCATCCCGATAATCATAATGCGATACGTGTAGTGGAAGCTACTTTTGGTGCCGTAGCAGTCAATGCTACAGAAAGAGCATTATTGCGTACTCAAAAAATTCAAGAAAAAAAGATCGCTGAAAGTATTCATTTTGAACAAGCCACTGAGAATGAAAAAGAGTTGGATGAAAATAAATTTTATGTCTTTCTATCCGATGGCCCCAAGCCGATAATAAAAGATGTAGAAACTTCCGCCATCTATAAAATGAAGGTGCGAAAATAATAAGAATAATGTAAGTTTTTTATGAAAGTATTGTGAAACCAACCAATTGATTTTGGTTGGTTTTTCTTTTTTTTCTTTTAGGTTTAAGAAACCTAGAATGTAAAGTTTTTACTTTTTCAGAGAAGTTTAAGCAAGGTTTCTCCAACCCTTATTCTGAATCGTTCGTGTCGTGGATTGCCGCTTGTAAAAAAGTCTGGTAAGGTTTCTCAAACCTTTGTTCTGAATCGTTCATGTCGTGGATTGCCGTTTGTAAAAAAGTCTGGCAAGGTTTCTCAAACCTTTGTTCTGAATCGTTCGTGTCGTGGATTGTCCGCTTGTAAAAAAATCTGGTAAGGTTTCTCAAACCTTTGTTCTGAATCGTTCGTGTCGTGGATTGCCGTTTGTAAAAAAGTCTGGCAAGGTTTAAGAAACCTAGGAGAGTGCTCTCAACTTCTCAACCTGTCTGCCAACAGGCAGGCTAGCGAAGTCCGAAGGACAAGTGAATCAACTAGCGAAGCGAATCAACCAGCCTGACGCCGCAAGCGATAGCGCAGGCAGGCTGGCTAACGAAGTCCGAAGGACAAGTGAATCAACTGTTTGTCAACTCTCACTTTCCCAGCCCATAGTCCGCTCCACCGCCTTCTTCCAACCAGCATACAATTTAGCCCTTTTCTCTGCATCCATATCAGGTGTAAACCGACGTTCAATTACTTTATTAGCCAAGATGTCTTCTTTTTTCCAAAGACCGATGGCCATTCCCGCAAGGTAAGCAGCACCTAGAGCGGTCGATTCAATGTTTTTGGGTCGCTCGATGATGGTGTTTAGAATGTCTGCTTGAAATTGCATCAAAACATTATTTGCGGAAGCACCGCCATCTACTTTTAGAGCAGAAAGCGCCACTTTGCTGTCGTCTTGCATGGCATTAATTAGGTCTTTAGTTTGGTAGGCGAGTGACTCTAAGGTGGCTTTTACCAAATGGCTCCGTCCTGTATCACGCGTCAATCCAAAAATAGCCCCACGCGCATACATGTCCCAATAAGGCGCTCCTAAGCCAGCAAAAGCAGGAACCACATAGACTGGATTGTCTCCCAGTACTTCTTGAGCAATGGCTTCACTGTCCTTGGCGTGTTCGATTAAACCGAGTCCATCACGTAGCCACTGAATCGCTGCCCCAGCAATAAAAACACTTCCTTCTAAAGCGTAATATACTTTATCATCAATGCCCCAAGCGATGGTTGTCAATAAGCCATTTTGCGAAAGCTGCATGTCAGTGCCTGTATTCATTAAAAGGAAACAACCGGTGCCGTATGTATTTTTGGCTTCTCCTTTTGTGAAGCAGGCTTGGCCGAATAGTGCGGCTTGTTGGTCACCAGCAATTCCTGCGATGGGTATTTTATGTCCTTCGATTTCATAGTCGCCAAAGTGATAACTCGAAGGCTTGACTTCCGGTAACATACTTTTGGGAATATTTAATTCCCGCAGCATTTTTTCATCCCATTTTAAATTTCTAATATCAAAAATCATCGTTCGAGAAGCATTAGAATAATCTGTCGCATGAACGCCCCCTTTTGTTAGATTCCAAAGGAGCCAAGTGTCTATAGTGCCAAATAATAATTCCCCTGCTTGCGCTAAATCTCTAGCTCCTTCCACATTATCCAATATCCATTTTATTTTCGTTCCCGAAAAATAGGAATCTGCCACTAATCCGGTGGTCTTCTTGATGTATGGTTCTAGCTCTTTTTTCTTTAAGCTTTCGCAAATGGGCGTGGTACGTGTGTCTTGCCAGACGATGGCATTGTGAATTGGTTTTCCTGTTTTTCTGTTCCAGACAACGGTGGTTTCTCGTTGGTTGGTGATGCCAATAGCGGCAATGTCAGAGTAGGTTAAGCCATTGTTTCTTAATAAATTAAAAAAGGTATTGAGTTGAGTATTTAGAATTTCAAGGGCATCGTGCTCGACCCATCCTGGTTTGGGGAATATTTGGGTAAATTCTTGCTGCTCAATAGCTATATTTTGTCCACTTTCGTTAAAAAGTACAGAGCGAGAACTGGTGGTGCCTTGGTCTAGGGCGATGATGTATTTGGGCATGATTAAGAGTTTTTAGTTTTCTGAATACTTTGGAAAGCAGTAGCAATTAAAATAAAAACGGCTAATACCAAAGGTATGATAAATTGTGCGGTTATTTCATTTTCATAAAGTATTTTGTAGGCGGATACTCCACACAAACCCCCTAAAATGGGTCCAAAAATAGGAATGGGTGCATAAGCCCAATCTGAATCCCCTTTCCCTTGAATAGGCATCAAAAAATGAGCAATTCTAGGTCCAAGATCCCGGGCTGGGTTGATGGCAAAGCCTGTGGTGCCGCCTAAACTAAAACCAATCAATACAATCAGTGCACCTACGACTAGTGGATTTAACCCTTCGGTATATTGATTGGTTCCAATGTATAATAGGCTAAATAAGAGTACCGCTGTCGCCACCATTTCGCTCACAAAGTTGTTAAGGTAGGAACGGACAGCTGGTATGGTGCTGAAGACACCTAGCTTAGTGGCCTTGTCTTCAGTCATTGACCAATGTGGGATGTAGTAAATCCAAACGAGTACGCCACCAGAAAACCCACCGAGTACTTGAGCGAGAATGTATCCAGGTACCTTTACCCATTCAAAACTGCCTGCATAAGCCAAGCTTAGGGTGACTGCCGGATTGATATGTGCCCCACTAATTGGCCCAACGGCATATATGGCAAAAGTAACACCAAGGCCCCAAGCAATGACAATGGTGTTCCAACCAGAATTTTCGGCCTTGCCACCTTTTAGTATGACACTGGCGACAACTCCGCCCCCAAAAAGGATTAATAAAAAAGTCCCAATAAATTCAGCAATATAGATGGACATAAGCAATGGTTTTTTTATGTCCACAAGGTAAGACTGCGTTTATTGTAGCTAAGATTTTTGACTACCTGTTTAGTACGACAATTCCATGAAATAGCTAAAATGCCTACTATAAAAACTCGTAGAGCCAGTATATAAGGCATTTTTCCAAAGAAAATCATTTTTTTGCGTAAGCCAATGAGAAAATTGTCTTTGGTCGGTAACTCTGGTTAAAAATCAAATAAAACAAAAATCATAAGCTTTAGATCGAGTAGCCACGAATACACGAATGATCTTATTAACTTAAGTATCGCTAGTCAAACATCAAGGCTTTTAAGGGTTGCTTAGTGTTTAGAGAATGATTGCTGTATAAAATTTTGTAGCGCTTAGATAAAGCACTTTGGTTCATTGAATTCCATTCTAATTCGTGTGAACATAGTTTCAAAAATAAGCTGGTCTATATTTTATTCATCAAAAAATCAACCAAATTGTCTGTTGCTGTAAGCCCAAATTTTTTGCGTAAGCGATACCTAGCGCCTTCTACACCCCGAGTGGTGATGTTAGATAATGTGGCAATTTCTTTGGTTGTCAAGTTCATTCTAAGATAGGCGCACATTTTTAGATCTTTGGGAGATAAGTCAGGATACTGTGTTTTTAGGCGATCAAAGAATCCAGTGTGTAGTTTATTGAAATGTGCGACAAATTCTTCCCAGCCTGCTTCGGCATCTTCTTCATTGGAAAGTACTTGAATGATTGTTTTTAGGTTTTTTTTGGTGGTAAGGTCGGTACAAGTTTTGGCGAGTTTATTGATGTCCGTTTTTACTTTTTTGAATATTTCATTTTTGTGGGCTAAGTGCAAAGTCGTAGAAATCAATTCTCTATTTTTATGCATGATTTCCGCTTCCAATTTTTCGTGTTTTAACTGGTCGATTATTAACTCCGATTGCTGTACAATTTCTTTTTGTTGGGAGTATTTTTTAGCGAAAAAACGATACATCCACCACAAAATGGTTAAGCCCGTGAGCCAGTAGATGATATAAGCCAGTGTAGATGCATACCAAGCATCTCGTATTTTGAATTGATAAGAGATGGGGGGTGTCTGGTTGTCAAATTCATCTTTTGCTTGCGCCGAAAAGGTATAATGACCACCTTGGAGATTGTTGTATTCTTTTTCAGACTTGGTTGTCCAAAGTGACCAGTTGTCTTCTAGGCCTTCTAGTTTGTATCGATATTTTACTTTTTCCTGCCGAAAAAATTTAGTGGAGGAAAAGTTAAAACGAATTCCATTTTCCCGAAAGGGAAACTCTAATATAGAAGAATCAGGTTGAGCGATATCCGTATGGCCATTGCGTAGATAGTTGCCGAAAAAGATCGTACTATCTCCTTGATTGGTTAGATTAATTTCTGAAAAGAGTAAGCTAAAATCGAGACTATCAGACCATTTCTTTTGACTGTCGTAATAAATAAACCCTTGCTCGGCAGAAAAAATAACCTGATCTCCAATCGGGAAAACACCTTCAAATCCATCGACTAACTGATCTGCAATTTGGGGAAGGCGCAGGGTTTTTATTTCTTTGGTAATACTTTTTTCATTTACTTTCAAAACGCCGACATCGTTTGGACTGACGTACCAGACATCTCCTCTTTGGGTTTCTACTAGTCTTTTGATACTAGATTGTTTTTTTAGATGACGATTATAAGCAGCATTAGGAAGAAAAGTATTGGATTTGGTGTCATAGCTAAAAATGCCATTGCTAGTAGAAAATAAGAGTTCATTTTTAATCTTAAAGACATGGTTGAGCATATCGGAAGGAAGCCCTTCCTTGGCGCCATATTTAATGACGGTGACATGATCTTTTGCGTTATTGAGTTTTAGCTTGTAGATACCTTTATTGGGATGAGCCACCCAGATATTTCCTTTTTCATCCTGCTCAACAAAACGACTAGACTCGTCAAATCCATCTATTTTTCGGATATAGCGATACTGTTTGTCAAATAGGCTTAGGCCATGGTAAGTTCCAGCTATGATATAGTTGGTGTCTTGTTGTAACCTTTCAAATTCCCAGTATCCACCATCTGGAGAAATAGTTTTCACATGGTCGTCTTCTATAAGAAATGCTTGTTTATGATGCCCAACAACAATTTTACCTGCAACGTAACTGATGCTCCTTACTTGGCCATCGGAGCCGGGTATTTTTGTAAATGATGGTGGCTCAAGAGCAGATTTAGACGATTTTTGGAGTGAATAGACTCCATTGGAAGTACCAAAATAGTAAAAGTCACCATGAGATAAGGCGGCATACCCCGTTGATTCAATATTAGCATCTGGAAAAAATCGACTAAAAGGAGAGTTGTATTCAATTTGACTAATTCCGTTGTCTAGACCGAGCCAAAGATTATGAGCTTGATCTTCACGTACGCATAAGACGGTGTTATTATGGAGGCCGTTTTCTCGTTGGATATGGAAAATTATTTTGCCGGAAGGAGATAGAACTACAAAGCCAGCAGACGATGTTCCTACTGCAAAATTTCCATCGGAAAGTTGAATGGTAGAATAGATTTCATTTTTTTGAAAAAAATCGTAGTGATCCATAGCCCAAGGTTCAAGACTTGAGCCATTTTGTAGAAAAAAACCATTGGTTAGGGTCGCAATCAGGTTTTTCCTTTGCTCAATTGGAACAATGGCTGTGATTTGGACGGCTAACTCTGTGTGTAGAACAGGCTTGATCGTTTTATCAGAAATAGAGACTAAATCTTGATAGCCGTCTTGAACCACAACTTTGCCATTGAGAATGCCTAGGAAATTAAAATAACCTTTCGGTGAAAATGTAGATATGCGCCCATTTTTGTACTTAAAAATTTTATTAACAGCTCTAAAATAAACGCCACTAGGATGGATGACAATATCCCAAATGTCATCAAAATTTTGTTCAGATTGGGGGATTTTGTCCAATAAACTATGATAAGTCCATTTCCCTTGGTTGTTTGGAGAAAAGTAACCTAGTTCTTTTTGTCCGCCAGCATAGATGATTCCTGTTGAATCCAGTGCAATAGAACGCAAAAAAGAACGATTATCTAATGCAAAAACTTGCCAGTTCTGCCCATCAAAACTCAGCAACCCATCATTATTGGCAAAATATACTACGCCAACACGGTCTTGGATGCAATCCCTATTCTGTATGGCACCTGCGTAGTCTTTTTTTGTGAAATTTTGGATGAAGGGAACACCAAATTGACCCTGACCATAGGCAATTATGCTCATAAACAAACCAATAACTAGGAGAAACCAAACTTTTTTTTGTCGTTGCTTCACAAACCAAAATTAAGAAAATTTTTGAAAGACGTAGTAAAAAAGTAGTAAAATAGTAGTGTTTTGCTCCATTTTAGATGTTTTATTTTTTGTGTGTGTTTTCCAAGTAGTGGATTATTGTTATATGTTTTTTGTTGCATGTAAATTTGCATATATGTAACTTGCTTGTGAAGCGTGTAGCTGGAGTTTGCTTGAAATAGTTTTTCTAAGCATGAAGAATTTTAGTTCGATTGGTTTTGCCTAGTAAAAAAAATAATCATATGAAATCACGATTTGCATTAACCTTTTTTATCGTCTTTCTCTATTTGGGATTGTATGGACAGGTTGTCTCTGGGGTCGTGACTGAAGCCAATGGTAGTACCTTGGCTTTTGTCGCAGTGGTTGAGCAAGGCACAACTAACGGAACAGAAACTGACATTGATGGCAAATTCACAATTACCCTTAGCTCTAAACAAGCGGTAATTGAGTTTTCCTATCTTGGATTTACGACTGAAACTGTGGCTTATGCAGGAGCACCCACTGTCAATGTAATTTTGTCGGAAGACAGCCAAGTTTTGGATGATATCGTAGTCGTAGGATATGGAGTGCAAAAGAAAAGCGATGTGACAGGTGCGGTTAGTAAAGTGAAAGTGGATGATGCCAGGGCGTTACCGACTACGAACGTAAGTGAGATGTTACGTGGTAAGTCCGCAGGAGTTCAAGTCACCTTAGCCGATGCTCGGCCTGGGGGAAAGTCGAATATCTTGATTCGGGGTAATAATTCTATTTTGGGGGGCAACAACCCATTGATTGTATTAGATGGTGTGCCGATTGACAATATCAATAGTGTCAATCCAGAAGACATTTCTTCTATGGAAGTGCTAAAAGATGCTTCAGCACAAGCCATTTATGGGGCACGGGCATCTAACGGAGTCATATTAATTACCACGAAGCGTGGAAAAGAAGGCAAGCTAAAGGCATCATATCATGGTTTTTATGGAGAGCAATGGTTGACTAAGAATTTTGAGTTGTATTCAGGGGAAGAATTTGCTCAGTTGCGTCGGGAAGCTTTTCGGAGTGACAATGATGATGAATATGAGACCGAAGAGTTTGTTTTTACTCCACTGCAACTAGATATTATTCGAAATGGTCAATATGTCAACTGGGAAGATGAAGTCATGGAAAATGCGGTGCAGCAAAGTCACTCGTTGACGCTGCAAGCTGGTGGCGCAAAGACATCCATTTTTGCCAGTTTTGGTTTTTATGACCAAGGGGGTTTGATTCCTGGGTCAAGCTACATGCGCGGAACGGGACGTTTGAATATGGACTATAAAGTCTCTGATAAGTTGAAATTTGGTACTAATATCTATGTCTTAACCGACAAACAGGAAAAAGAATCCACCAGCCTGAATTTTGTTACGCTGTCCCCTTTAGCAAAAGTAAGAGATGAAAATGGGGACATTTTGCGCTATCCCACAGGTAATCAAAGTACTTATAGCCCATTGTGGAATTTGAGAGAATACAATAATGATCAAAAATCCAATGAATATCAGTTTACTCTTTTTGGTGAGCTTGAATTACTAAAAAACCTTAAATATCGACTCAATTCATCTATCACCCGAAAAAATGGATTGGGTGGATCGTACCGCTCTAGGCTACATTCGTCTAGTGCAGATGCTGATGGTATTGCTACATTGTACTCAAGTGGTCGGGCAGAGTATTTGATAGAAAATATCTTAAATTATAATCTTGATATTAATTCGAAAAACAGATTTGATGCGACTTTGATGCAAAGTGCCAACGAACGCTCTTACCAAGCATCTACGACTACAGCGAGTGGTTTCCCAAATGATTTATTGGGTTATAATGGTATTGCTTCCGCAAATGAAATTTTACCTGTAAAGAGATCGGCTTGGGATCGAAAGTTGTTGTCTTACATGGGGCGAGTCCGATATTACTTGAATGATAAATATCTTTTGACATTGACTGGTAGAGCGGATGGTTCATCTGTTTTTGCAAAAGGCAAAAAATGGAGTATGTTTCCATCTGTTGCTTTAGCATGGAAAGCGCATTTGGAGCCTTTTATGGAAAAGCTTGATTTTGTCAATGAATTTAAGGTGAGAGTTAGTTACGGAAGTATTGGTAATGAAGCGATTAGGCCTTATCAGACCTTAGGACTGGCTTCTGCCGAAAACTATATTTTTGATGGAAATTCCTATGGTGGATATGATCCAGGTTCTTCTTTGTTTAATCCTGATTTAAAGTGGGAGACATCCACGACTTTTAATGGTGGGTTAGACTTTGGCTTGTTCAAAAATATTTTGGTTGGTAATTTTGAATTCTACAATACGCAGACGACGGATCTTTTAGTGGATCGAACAACGCCAGGTGGAACAGGCTATTCTTCTATTATTTCGAATATTGGTCGGGTCCAAAATCAAGGGATTGAACTAGGTCTTACGACAAATATTTTACGTAAGAAAAATTTAGATTGGTCCATTACGACCAATTTTTCAAGAAATAGGAATAAGATTTTAGAGCTTTTTGGCGAAACCGATAAAGATGGAAACTTAATTGATGATATTTCGCGGAAGCGGTTTATTGGAGAGCCGATAAAGGTAATTTACCAATATCAGTTTGATGGAATTTGGCAGACTCAAGAAGAAATTAATAACTCTCATATGCCAGATGCAAAAATTGGGAGTATCAGAGTGGTTGATGTGAATGGGGATTCTACTATTACAACGGATGACAAAGTGATTATTCATTCTGATCCAAAATGGATTGCATCACTTTCATCAAGAGTTCAATTTCGTGGGTTTGAATTATTTGCGGATTTCTATACCGTGCAAGGTGTCAAGAAGTACAATAGTTATTTAGCTGATTTTAATCAGGGTGGTACCTTACAGGGTAAGTTGAATGGAATTAAAGTCGATTATTGGACTCCAGAGAATCATTCAACTAGCTTTCCGAGACCTAGAAATAGTGGAGGGGATCCATTTTTGTGGTCACTGGCTGTAAGAGATGCTTCCTACGTTCGATTGCGGACGGTCTCTTTGGCTTATCACTTTCCAAACAAATGGATAAAGAAGGCCAAGCTAGGCGGTTTAACATTTTATGGCACATTAACCAATCCAATGACTTGGACGAAATTTAAGTCTTATAGCCCAGAGACTACGGTGGGACAATACCCTGACGGGAAAAGCTTCATTTTTGGGGTCAAACTCTCCAATTAAACAAAAACAGTTATTGCAAAATAAGTTAGCATGAAAAAAATCACCTTTCTAGTCGTCATGATTACTTTGACTTTTGTCACAGGCTGTAAAAAGTATCTTGATGAAGAGCCAAAGACAGATGTGTCGATTGATTTTCTTTACTCTACTCCAGAAGGATTAGAAGCCGCAACGGTGGCGCTGTATAATATCAATCGAGATATTTATCATTTTCATCCGAATGAAAACTCGGCCACACTTTATCTAAATGCGACGCATGATTTGGTGATAGCTCGTTCTGGGTATATTAGTATTATTGCTAAGTTTGATAAAGTGGTGATATCCCCATCAGGCTATGGCTCCGGATTTTTGAGCCTTATATGGAAGCACCACTATAAGATTATTGATCGGGCGAATGCCATTATTAAATCTGGACAAGCCATTCAAGGAATGGATGAAGATGAATTGAATTCGGTTTTGGCGCAAGCAAGATTATTTAGAGCGCGCTCCCTTTTTACTCTTTGGCGGATGTTTGACAAAATCTATGTCACGACAGAGCCGACCACCCCAGAGAATGTTTTTGATAAAGTGGAACAGCCATCAACAAAGGAAGCTATTTTTGCATCGTTGCATGAAGATTTTGATTTTGCCATTGAGCATCTTCCATGGAAGGATAGTGCGGGAAGGTTGAATAAAGCTGTTGCACATCACCTAAAAGCAAAAGCTGCTTTGTGGCAAGAAGATTGGCAAATGGCAGCCGATAATGCGGAAGCAGTTATCAATAGCGGACAATATCGTTTGTTGGATAATGTGGCAGATATTTTTACAGGAGACCGAAACTCCGAAGAAGCCCTTTGGGTGTTACAGTTTTCCGAAGGTCAATCTGGTGGTGGTCCTCGCAACTTTATTCCAGCTAATTTTCAGACGGGTTACCATAAAGTAGAAGGCGCAAAATATAGTGCAGATCAAGGAGGGCGTGGGTTTGGTTTCTTATATCCAAATGAATATTTATTTGGCCTTTATGAGCAAGAAGATGCACGGTTAAATGGCTATTACCGATTGAAGTACTATTATAATGATCCAGATAATTTGCCAGCAGGTGTAGCGTTGGGAGACGAAATTGTTATCCCCAAAACAGGGGCTACTCAAAGTCTATATTATGAACGCATACACCCGACTTGTCAGAAATACTATGACGAAAATATAGCACCTAGTGCAGCTTTTAGCTACAATAATATCTTAATTTATCGTCTAGCAGAGACACATTTAGTCGCCGCAGAAGCCTATATGCGGATGAATAAACCATCTAAGGCTTTTGATATGATTAGTCCTTTGCAGGAAAGGGCAGGAGTAGAGCCACTTTTTGGCTTGACCGAGTTGAGTTTGATGAAAGAACACGCAAGAGAACTGGCTTTTGAAGGTCAGCGCTGGTATTTTTTAAAAAGACTAGGTAGGCTGGTTTTTCAAGTTCAGCATTTTTCTGGAGATGATGACTATAGAAATGATTCAAGGGGAAATATCAGAGATTATATGATTAATTTTCCCATACCGCAAACGGAGTTGGATTTACTTGGAAATGAGTATCCACAGAATGATGGATATAATTAGACCGAATAAACAAGCCTATTCTTTTCCGAAAGGTTTGTAACTATTGATAACACCCATTGATTGTTGGGTGTGGAACCAAAAATCACAATCAAATAAACAATTCACATTTTTCACAACCTAAACAAATTTGTTATGAATTTTAAAAATTTACTTTTTGTTTTCTTTATGCTCGCTACTACTATTATGGTTGCTCAAACCACCATAATATCAGATAATGAGCCTGGAGATACAACACATGTTTTTGCCTTTGGTAATGGTCACTTTAGTGATTCTACTTTTACGGTGGTTGCCAATCCCACTCCGAATGGGGTAAACAGCAGTGCAAACGTCCATTCTTGGTGTGAAGCACATGACGGAAATGGCTATGCTGGATTTGGGTATAAAGTTGAAACACTTGATTTTACAGGTGACGTGGCAGAAATTTGTATCAGTGTTTTAATTACCCACAGCGCTAAAATTAGAATTAAGTCAACGGGGTCAACTACTGGTGGCCCCCAAATTAGAATTGAAAAAGATTATAGTACACCGAATGAATGGCAACAGATTTGTTTTGATTTTGCCAATGATCCTGATATTAATGGAAATGTCGGTTTAGCTATGTCTCACTTGTATAGTAGATTTGATATTTACGTGGACTATAACGTCGATATTACGGAAGATGATTGCTACTATTTCGATGATATTTTGATTCATGAGAATGGTATTGGTCTATATGTAGATCCTGACCAGAATATGATTAGTGACAATGAGCCAGGTGATGATACTCAATTTTTACCTTTTGCTAACGGTCATTTGGGAGACTCTACTTTTACGGTAGTGCCAAATCCTAATAAAACGGGTATCGATACTAGTGCGAATGCGCATGCTTGGTGTAGAGCCAATGATGCTTCTGCTTGGGCTTCTTTTTACTTAAACATGGACACCATTGATTGTACTGGAGATAAAGCAGAAATTTGTATTAATATCCTAGCAGATCATGATGCGACTTTTGATATTAAAATTAAAAATTCGGCGACAGGGCCTGATGTTGTTATTAAAAAAGAATATACAACTCCTGGAGAATGGCAACAGATTTGTTTTGATTTTGCCAATGATGAAGATAAGAATGGAGATGTTGGTGCTGCGATGGGAGCCATTTATACGCAAGTGGTTTTCTATTTTAATTATGGTATCAACCAAACAGATGATGATTGTTACTTCTTTGACAATTTCTTAATTAATGAGAATGGAGATGGTATCTTGCCAGCTTTGATTGAAAATAAGATCAATGAAAACTCTGAACTTTCAGACTTTAAAGCATATGTAACAGCTATTGATCTGTGGGGAGAATTAAATAAGGCTGGAGTTACCGTGTTTGCTCCTACGAATGCTGCTTTTGCTGCTTTACCTGCTGCTGAAAAGACTGCTTTAGATGATAATACGGATAATGCAACATACAATATGGTATTGCACCATTTGACTTATGATTCCTTGCCAGCTGATTTATTAACGGATGGTTTGGTCTATCACACTAGAAATGGTCAAGACGGTACCGTTGCCGGAAATACAGTAAATGGTGGAAATGTTAGTGCGTCTGAAGTGGCTACTAATGGATTTTTACACGTTCTTGATGCGGTAATGACTTATCCAGAATGGCCAGAAGAATTTCTTTATGCTGACTTTGAAGGTAATGGTGATGCAAGTGATTTTGATGGTTGGTGGAATTGGGGAACTGCTGGATTGCCTAGCTTTGCTACAATTGCCAATCCTTATAAAGATGCTACTAATCCTAGTGACAATGTGATGGAGTACAAAAGATACCCGAAAAATGTTGTTGTAGATGGTGTTGATAAAACAACGCTTTGGTACCAAGGAATTAAACATCTAAATGCACGTCCGTATAATTTTTATGGACCGATGACCGATGTTTGTGTTGATATTTATGCACCAGATGGAGACCATTATATTTTCTTGAAATTGGCAGGAGCTGTTACACCAAATGGCAAGTCTGGATTTTTAGTTCCTTATGTTGGTGGTTCTTGGCAGACGGTTTGTTTTGATGCTACAGCGTCAGATTGGTATGATGATACTAGAACTGCTGAAAATAATATTTTCCCAGCTAATACTTGGATGTTCGATACGGATGTATCTGGGGTGTGGCCTGCGGATACAGCTGTCTTCTATCTTGACAACTGGAGAACAAGAAATGTGTTAGTTGGATTGAATAATATCTCTAAGTTAGAGAATTTTGAGATGTCTCCTAATCCAGCTTCGGACTATTTAGATATCAATGCTGACACGCCAATTCAGGCAGCAGTCGTATATGATGTCACAGGTAAGGTTATGCTAAGAGTGACAGATCCTGTACATAATAATTTGGATGTCAGGCAGTTGACGACGGGAATATATTTTATTAAGTTCATTGGGTTTGATGGACAAAATCAAGGAGCGGTAAAGTTTGTGAAACAATAATTGTGATTGAAAGTATTGGTGCCTGCCAGTTTTACTGGTAGGCACTTTTTGTTTTCATTTTTTACAATAGTAATATTTAAAGTATGAATTTTCAGCATCTATCTATTGTTCTCGGCCTATTAGTTTTAAGCTGTACTCGGGCATCAAAGCCATTGATTGAGCAAAAGTCTACGTTGTCGGTTGCATCTCCAATTGTCCACAAGGTAAATGCTTTAATGGCAACAATGACGCTAGAAGATAAAGTCGGGGAGATGACTCAGCTCTCCATTGATATGCTCTGTGTGGGTGAGCCTTATGCCATTAAAGAGCCTTTAGAATTTGATGTAGCTAAGATGAGAAAAGTGTTGGTGGAGTATAAGGTTGGATCTATTCTTAATAATGGTGGACATGCTCAAACAAGAGAAAAATGGAATCAGATTATTTCGGAGATACAAAGAATTGCTACAAAAGAAAAATCAACGCATATTCCAGTGCTTTATGGGATTGATGCCATTCATGGTGCCAACTATTCTATCGATGGTACTTTGTATCCTCAACAGATAGGATTAGCAGCTACATGGAATACCAATTTAGTTAAAGATTTATCAGCTATTTCAGCGTATGAAACAAGAGCTTGTTCTATTCCATGGGCATTCTCGCCTGTGTTGGATTTAGGGCGTGATGTACGATGGGCACGTTTTTGGGAAACCTTTGGAGAAGATCCTTATTTGGTGACCGAAATGGGAAAAGCTATTTTTGATGGCCTTCAAGGTGCTGATGTTAGTCACCACGAGAAAGTTGCGGGTTGTATGAAGCATTTTGTTGGCTATTCCGTGCCCCTTACGGGAAAAGATAGAACATCTGCTTGGATTCCAGAGCGACAATTACGAGAATACTTTTTGCCTTCCTTTCAGGCCGCGATTGATGCTGGCGCAAAAACAGTGATGATTAATTCAGGAGATATAAATGGAATCCCTGTTCATGCTAACTCAAAGATTATCAATGGCTTATTGCGTGATGAAATGGGCTTTCAAGGAGTTGCAGTGACTGATTGGGAAGATATTCATTACTTAGTGAGTCGGCATCATGTGGCCAAAGATTATAAGGAGGCCATTCGGTTATCTATTAATGCAGGAATTGATTTAAGTATGGTTCCTTTAGACTTGGACTTTCCAAGATTACTCATAGAGTTGGTTCACGAAGGTAAAGTCCCAATGTCCAGAATTAATGAGTCAGTAGCAAGAATTTTAACCTTAAAATATGAATTGGGACTGTTTGAGAATCCCACAACAACTAAATATAAATATCCAGATTATGCTTCCAAAAAGTTTCAACAAAAAGCCTTGCAGGCTGCGTTGGAAAGTATGACTCTATTGAAAAATAACAAGGCCATTTTGCCACTCCCCAAAAAAACAAAAATTCTACTTACAGGTCCAACTTCACATTCATTAAATGCACTCAATGGAAGTTGGACAGGGACTTGGCAAGGGCTTGATACGACATGGAATACCAATGGAAAGTTAACTATCTTGGAAGCCATGCAGGAGACGTTTGGAGTGGAAAATATTAATTATGTGCCTGGTACATCCATTGATAAAATTATTAATATTAAAAAAACTGTTAAAGCAGCTAAAGTTTCAGACGTAGCAATAATATGCATTGGTGAATTTCCATATGTTGAAAAGCCTGGTGATATTGATGACATTACTTTGCCTGAAGCACAGTTAAAGCTCGTTCGCAAAATAGCCTTGACGGGGACGCCGATTATCTTAGTGCTAGTAGAAGGACGACCTAGAATTATATCGCAAATTGAACCTTTGGCGCAAGCTGTACTCATGGCTTATTTGCCTGGGGATGAAGGCGGTTTAGCCATCGCTCAAACACTATCTGGTAAGAATAACCCTTCGGGAAGATTACCTTTTACATATCCAAGGCATATCAATTCTTTGATTCCTTATTATTATACAGGAACCGATATGGTTGATCCAAATTTTGGGAATAATGCCATTCATCCGCAGTGGCCCTTTGGATTTGGCTTGAGTTATTCTGATGTAAAATACAGCAATCTCTCTCTGAGTAGTGATGAGTTTTCTTTGGATGGATATATCGATGTTTCCATTAAGATTAAAAACTTAGGAGAGAGAGCAATGACTGAAAACGTATTGATGTACGTATCGGACTTGGTGGCTAGTATTGCTCCACCCAATAAGCGTTTGCGGGGATTTAGAAAAGTTTCTTTAGTGCCAGGGGAAGAAAAGGTGATTGATTTCAATATAAAGGCAAAAGACTTAGCTTTTGTCGGTGTTGATAATAAATGGAAAACAGAATCAGGCGAATTTGAAATAATTATTGGTAACTTGCGTCAAAAAATTAGCCT
Source organism: Lepetodrilus galriftensis (assembly GCA_032361785.1). Taxonomy (NCBI): domain Eukaryota; kingdom Metazoa; phylum Mollusca; class Gastropoda; order Lepetellida; family Lepetodrilidae; genus Lepetodrilus; species Lepetodrilus galriftensis. Next base: position 37,506 of record JAUTBZ010035559.1, read on the forward strand.
ACGATGATGAAAATTCACGTTTTATTTTTTGTCCTGTTATTTTTCAATTCCTGTAAAGAGCATTCAGAAAAGTCTCTTGACTATTTAATTGGTTTTGATCATTCTTCTACTATTTTTAATTTGGCTCAGCAAGTTGCAATACCAAATTTGAATCACCATGCAACAGGAAGAGTGATGACCTGTTTTGATGAAATATTGCATAGTGGTAAAGGGTTGCAGCCAATTGAGAAGCCAAGATTCAAGATAGTTGTTTTAGGATCTTCAACAGCGGCAGGAACGGGGCCTAAACATCAAGATTCAACTTGGGTAAATCAATTTAGAAAAAGTGTTCAGGAGGGTAATTCTTCTGATTTTGTACTGAATATTGCAAAGGGCGGATATACCACCTTTCATTTGCTACCAACAAGTACAAAAAATATTCATGGGCGTTTGGTGCCTGATACTTTACGCAATGTGAATGCTGCCCTGCGTCATCATGCAGATGCGGTGATTATTAACTTGCCAAGTAATGATACATCCATAGATATTCCTATCGATAGTCAGTTGTTGAATTTTAAAGAAATGTGGGATTATTTCGCGAAAGCAAACATCCCTGTTTGGATAACTACCACACAACCAAGGAATTATCCACCCAAAAAACGATTAGTACAAAAAGCTGTTCGAGATAGCCTTATGGCAAGATATGGGAATTTTTGTATTAATTTTTGGGATGATTTTGCGAAAGCAGACCATACGCTAAAGAAGGAATTTGATAGTGGAGATGGTGTGCATCTGAACGATCGCGGACATGGATTACTTGTTGAAAAAGTATTGGAAAAGAATATTATTTCGGTGCTTGTACAAAAAAATAGACAATGAGAATAGGCTTAATATTGTTTTTTTTCGGACTGGTAATGATGGCCAATGGGCAGGACATAAAGGTAATGACCTATAACTTGAGATTGGATTTGAAGTCAGATGGGGTGAATGCTTGGCCTAAACGTAAAAATATACTCGTACAACAGCTAAGAAATAATGCACCTGACATACTTGGTACACAGGAAGGGCTTCCACATCAAATAGAATTTATCAATAAAGAATTACCCAATTATTCCTTTATTGGAGTGCCGAGAGATGATGGCAAGGCAAAAGGAGAATATTCTAATATTTTTTATAATAAGAAGCGAGTCAAGGTGCTTTCGCAAAATACGATTTGGCTATCCAAAACACCGAAGACACCATCTAAGGGTTGGGATGCAGCTTATCCAAGAATTTGCACTTATGGACTTTTTCAAGAATTAAAAAGTGGGAATAAATTTTGGGTTTTTAATACACATTTTGATCATGTTGGTAAAAAGGCACGTTGCAAATCCGTTAAGCTAATTCGAAAAACCATTAAGCAGGTGAATGGTCAAAAACTCCCCGTTGTGTTTATGGGCGATCTAAACTTGACTCCAGATACTAAAGAGATCAAGAAGCTTTCAAAGAAATTTGTGGATACTTATTCTATTAATCCACCCATGAACGGCACCACCTTTAATGATTTTAAAAATTTTAAAGGACCAAGAATTGATTATATTTTTGTGAGTAAAGGGGTGGATGTTAAAAGATATTCCATTTTGGTAGAACAAGTGCAAGGTTGCTTTCCTTCGGACCACTTTCCAGTTGTTTCAGAAATAAGTATAGGGCAACCCACTGATTATCAGTTAGTTTGGGCTGATGAGTTTGATCAAGATGGTTTGCCGGACACCACAAAATGGAATTATCGAAAAGGAGATGGCTGTCCATCACTCTGTGGTTTTGGTAATCGAGAAGCCCAGTGGTATTCAGATGCTCGATTGAAAAATACTAGGATAGAGTCTGGCGTTCTATTGATAGAAGCGCATCATGAAGACATCGGTTCAAGGCACTATTCATCAGCTAGGCTAAATTCTATCGGTAAAGGGGAGTGGCAATATGGCAAGTATGAGATTCGGGCGAAATTGCCAGGCGGATTGGGTGTGTGGCCGGCTATTTGGATGTTGGGGGTGGATTGCCGTTCTATAAAATGGCCAGATTGTGGCGAGATAGATATTATGGAACATGTCGGATACCACCAAGATTCTATTTCGGGAACGGTACATACTGGTGCTTACAATCATATTAAAAACACCCAAAGGGGTAAGTATTATAAATTGCCCACGGCTGAAACGCAGTTTCATGTTTATGGACTTACTTGGTCACCTGAAAAATTAGATTTTTCAGTAGACGGAGAAGTGTACCTGACTTTTAAAAATGAGCATGCAGGCATAGATGCTTGGCCTTATGATCGGCCTTTTTATATGGTTTTAAACCTTGCTGTCGGTGGTGGCTTAGGTGGAAAGTATGGTGTAGATGATAATATATGGCCGCAGCGACTAGAAGTAGATTACGTGCGTGTCTTTCAAAAAATGGAGCATCAAGGATTTATTGGGCACTTTACAAATTAAATTTTAAAGCTATGAAAATCAAATTTTTAACTATCTTCGTTTTGCTTACGGCCTTGGCTTGTACCAATCAAGTAGGGAAAGGCGTAGTTACCGAAAATGAAAATCCGTTGTCTAAGAAAAAAACAAAAATAGTAGCGCACCGTGGTTTTTCAGGGGTTGCACCAGAGAATACTTTGGCAGCTTTTCGAAAGGCTGTAGAAGTGGGTGCCGATTATTTTGAGCTTGATGTTCACCATTCCAAGGATGGACAGTTGATTGTTATTCATGACGATGATGTGTCTCGGACGACTTCAAATAAAAGTGGCGGTACGGTTGAAAAAATGACTCTAGCCGAGCTTGATTTAATCCGTGTTGGATATCGGGAGAAATTTGGTGATGCCTTTAGTGATGAAAAAATACCGACGCTAAAAGAAGCATTATTGGTGGCAAAAGGAAGTCCAACTAAAGTCTGTATTGAAATTAAAGTAACTGGAGTTGAAACTAAGGTTTTAGCTTTAGTGAATGAATTGAAAATGAAGAATCAAGTGATTATTTTTTCATTTTTGGATACTGTTTTAGTAAATATTAGAAAGCTCGATAAAAATATACCAATCTTATATTTAATTGACAGAGCAGATGAAGCAACGGTTACGTTTGCGACTTCTATTCAGGCAAATGCAATAGGTGTAGGGTATGCTACGAAGCCTACTAAAGAATATATTCAGTTTGCAAATAGCAAAGGCATTGAAGTTTGGAAGTGGACGGTGAACGAAGAAAGCCAAATGAAAGAATTAATCAATATGGGATTAGATGGCATGATTACGAATTATCCTGATAAAGCCATGTTGATTGTAAAGCAATGATAATCTCTTAGTTATAGTGCACACGGCTTAGAATGTTAAGAAAATATTGTTCAAACGTTCAACTGTTCATTTGATCAAATGAACGCAT
>JAUTBZ010035560.1:0-19061 GCA_032361785.1 Lepetodrilus galriftensis
AGACCTTTCCAACGATACCAACAAACCTTTTGGCAAATGAAACATGATTAAAACCGTGTGAGCTCTTGGACTATATGCAATATGCCATATTTATGTTCAATGATAATTTTGATTTAATGCATTTGAATCAACGTGGTCTGAATAATACGCAAAGACGTTGCTGTTTATTGAGTTTTCTAACTTGTGACATTACAGACAAATACTGTATAGTCTTATGCTATTAACTTTCATCGCATTGTTAGTTTTAACATAGCCATATACTGCCTATAGCATAGCTTCTTCTCTTCACGAATTACTATACATTATAAATGATATTTGATACATTCATATACATCACACTATAACTTTGCTAGATTCTAGTATATTACACATTTACGATTATATTTTAATGTTATTGACAGTAGAAGCAGTCAATGTGTCTTTTAAAATGTATAAATATAATCATCGTCTGGGTGTATCAGCTTGCTAACACGATAATATGATATGTATTCCCCTTTTTATTACATTGGAGTGTTGGTATCAGACACAATTAGTCACAATGTCTGATAATAAGTCGCTACTTATACTTAAAGTTTCCCTTAATTGAGTCATACCATTTAAAATGACACTCATTAGACGTCAGGTGATCCGACACTTGAAATAAACCAGAGCTTGAAGTGAGTTTATAATACGCCGCAGACATATTTAAATTGATCGTTATTACATTGACGTAGACGGAGAAACATTGGCATATACGGCGATGCACGAAGTTGTACTGTAATGCACGAATATATATACGGAGACACACGGATAACTCGGAATACAAAGATATTTACGATGACACTGAAACAATAATATACGAGTGTTCATGAATATAGGCCTACTAGAATATACTCAACAAGTACGACACATTTGCACAAACGTTCACGGAAGAATACGGAAGTAGGCGGAAATACATGAAGGCGAACGAAGACATACGCGGAGGTACTCATATGTTGTTTTCACATACATAACCGGAATAGAAATATAGACATTTAAAAATGTAATCTAGACCACAATTAGCATATCACCTGATTACTACAATCAGTGAATCAGTACATGTCTTTCAAAAAGATAGAATACATACCTTTGTTCCAACAGAGTAGTCACTTAAGTGTTTTGATATACACTAATATATTGATATACGAATACATCTGGAATAATGTGGCTCTATATAGTTGTCCATTGGGAGGTAATGTTAAACATAGGGGTGTATAATTATGCAGAAAGCAAGATTGTTTTGTTGTCGTTATTCAAATTCCAGGATCGTATTCATAAGTGGATCCGGAAGGCATTTAGGGTACGTTTGTATATATCTGAACATGCGCAGTGATCAATAAGTTCCTGTCACGTGGGACATTGTTTTCCGGCGGTTTCTTCTAGATAAGCGTACATTGTACGTGATAAAGTACGTTGATAGTTTCCATGGCATCTACGAAATATGATATAGGCCAACTATACATTCATGTAGCGTATATACATAGATTGAATACACTTTAACAATACATAAGTAGATTTGATGATATCAGTGTATGTTTGTAATAATCGCTTTCTATTTTTACTTACAGATATGCGAGTGAAAAATATTGGAGTGAAGAAAAACTAACGTTCAGCAATATCTACTATTCGCTTAGATGAATTGACTTATAAATGATTTTGTGTTCAAAAGAAACATGTTAGTATGAAACATTAACACATTTGTATTATTTACCGTAAACTCGCTCAAACAAAATAAGTGAACATATAAATAGTTTTACCACGCCATAAGGTTTTTAAAACCAGAATAACAACCTAGATTTTTAAAACAGTATGAAGATTATGAAACACGCATATATTTATGCACATGTTATCGAGAAAGGATGCCATTTCATGGAAATAATTTATATGAACGTTACATGCAGGAAAATGATTTGCTAATAATTTGCTAATGGACCCATTTATATTGCTTCAGCTGCAAGGCATGACATTAATGCGGACAAAGTACACACCGTGTTTGGAAATGATTGGTGATAACACCATAACTGCACTCATAGTCGTCAATAATTAGTTCATAAAAATAATTGAAAAACAATATTCCGTCGGCTAAACGTCAATTGAAATCAAACCAAAAGCGGAAATGTATAACAGCTCTTCGATCATTCAGGCTGTCCAAGTTACATTCAGAACAGTATCGGCTACATGTACTTAGAAGCGATCGACAACACTGGATTTGTTGAATGAATTTCATTACATTATACAACGTTATTAACTTACTAGTATAAGTGTATCTGCATTACAGTGTCAGTCTGTAGGATATAGTCTCAGTTCTTATAATCACAGATATGTGTGTGTGTGTGTGTGTGTGTGTGTGTGTGTGTGTGTGTGTGTGTGTGTGTCTGTGTCTGTGTGTGTGTGTGTGTGTGTTATGCAAGCTAACAGGGTTCCGTAGTTGAGTTTGATTGTAAATCACATTTTTGTGAACTGCTACAAGTGCAAGTCTGTTTGCACAAACCTATTGTATCGCTACAACACTGTTAGCTAATATCATGTATCTTTGTGATAACACTTAGGATATGAGAAGTATTATTTATTACGATCGAATCCATCTGCCGTGGAATTACGTTAACGTTGTCTTTGCTGTTCCGTGTGCAATTCATAATAAAGAAAACAACAAATAAACAGTATTCAGTTTTCTACCAAAATTTATTAGATTGAAGAAGTCATTAAAATCTAAAATCTCGTAGCATCACGCATTGTGTCGGTTCCAGTCTCACATTACAATATAGCTCAACCAAGCTAGAAAGGACAGAGTTACATACAGTAATACATAAATATACAGAAACAGGCCAGCTGTACCTCTCTACTTTCTAGGATATCTCAAACAGGAATCACTAATACCGTGTTGTGTTCTTTCATCTTTGTCTTATAAAGTATATTGTCTAACGAGGTATTGGATTTTTAAAGTCTAGAATGTGTTCTAGTTGGTGTCACTTTAAGCCTTAATTTTAGTACAGCTGAATGTAATTATGTGGATGTGATTAGTCGAACATGGAAGTCAACACAATATTACAATAGAGCAAATGTACAGGATGACATTATGTATTATTTAATAATATAAGTATTCCTATAAAAGGTTAGCCATATCATTATTAAACTTCATATAAAAGTAAGTAATGGTAGATTGTTGTTAAGTCTACACATACATCCTTGTTTCAATCTAAAATGAAATTAGAAAAGTAACAAGATATGAACAGAACTTGTGTTTGGTTATCTTTACTACTAGTTAGTATATCGGAATATGTTTACGATGTACACATTATATCAGGAATATAAGGTATGTACATTCATCCTGAAGCATTCTAAATCCTTAAACATATATCCCGTACATTTACATCCGTTGAACATGATCACGCTGTGTTAAGAAAAGATAACTCTGCATTGTCGTTTGTGCATATTATTGACATGGTGAACGTCTTCATGAATCACTGAACAAAGCGACAGTAAAATACTTCTAATGGGAATATGATGCGAAGAATATGAAAAAAAAGGAGAAATACATGACTCATGATAGACACCAAAAACTTAAATTTAATTCGCATCACAATCGCCGTTATTCAAGATCCTACTTCCGGTTACTAATTCCATTGCCTAGATTGGTTCCTTGCCTTATTCGGGCGCTTGTGCGTAACATAGGCAGGAAACCAGTCTGTTACGTAGTCTCGCTTCAATCATACCGGAAGTAATCGAGGTATACTGGGAATGGTAAGCTGCTATTAGGTGATCCCACGCATCTGAATCTAGACACGAGCTCTTTGTTGTTTTTAAAAATTACAGCACGTGCATCTGTTCGGTAACAACAAGATTGATAGCGTTCACGTTAGAAGAAGTCTTGTTACCCAGTATATCTCTTGAACATCTCAATTAAGTTTGAGACACAGGACTGGTTAATTGCTGGAAATGTAGACATTGCAAACGGTAAAGCATCGTTCATGTGTGTTCAGCGTGCACAACGAATGATATCCTGTACAAGAATATATTTAAAACAAAAAAAACCAACTTTTTTAATTATCTGAGATGAGATGGCCAGTGAGTACATATACAGCAACATGAGTACTTCACGATATGAAAACATATCTCAATCCATTTCAGAAATCTGATATGGAAAACATCACGTGATAACAAAGTAACAATATTTGCATCGACGAGTTCAGTGTTTGATGTGACATTTACATTTTTACAAGTGTATATAACATTTATACATATAACATATGTATAGTTCCCTCTTTCAAGACATAATGTTCAACAAAAGAACCAATATAAATTCCCTATCCGTGTCTTTTTCGTAGGAAGAATATGTACAAATCCGCATATTGATATGCTCTTTCATATTGTTAACACACACATGATATCACACACGCATACACACATATATGTATCACCCAATAATGGCGTCAATAGGAGATCAAATAATATCTTCAGTGGTGGCTATTGTTATTGTTATGCCACCTCTACCAATTAATTGTAATATCCCACCATAGCACTGTCATGATGCTACAGAGGAAATTCACACTAGCAATTGCTTTGACTTTACATTAAAATATTCATTATGAATAAATATGTGAACTATATTTACTATAGTAATACACCATATGCAATAATCTGGTCAATCATGAATAATAAATAGTGGAAACATAATATGCATACTATACTGTCAAAATAACCATAAGTAGGCCTACTACTGTAGTATTAACCTATTCAGTCAACACAATAAACTAACCTTTCGTTTTAAAGTACGTTACGCAAAGAATAAAGTAAATATTCGGAACATTATTCCTTGATGTTTTAAAGGTTTAAGTTGTTCACCTAGATCTGTCTACTAGTATATAAAATAATACCGCAAATAAATACGCTAGTTCATGATCGTCCATCGTCTTCAACAATTTCGTAATTCTTTGGATAAGGCCATAGACCCATAGGCTTGACTTCATTCAGATCGGCTGTAATCGTAATGGTGATGATAATTTACAAATGGTATTATGGACTGTCCAAGATATGATCGTGTACAGGATTGCTATCACAAGCACCTGTTTCTCTCTATATAAAATTGCTGGTCAACTTGACCAGTGATGAACAAACCTAGTTTTAATGTTTCTGTGGAACTGCAAACTTTGCATTGCACGGGGGGTTCCTTTCAGTAGAACCCTCATGCTTACGCTGTGCAAAGACCATCTGCTCTCTGGTGAAATCATGGCGCCCAACAGCAGACTCTCTACAGCGACGTTTCGGTGGCACGCGCGGCTCTGGAGCATGGCCCAGTCCGTGGGCTGACTGACACATTCTGCAACCTTTCCAGAAGCACTTTACTTCGTCGGAATCTTTCCCATGTGTGTAACATTTGAAGCTGGGAAACACCGACTGTTGCCTTCTTCGACTTCTGTACCACCCTACCACCAAACCGATAAGGCACGGAATAGACCAATATGCGTTGTAGGTGCTTGATGATGCATATTATATCTATGCTTTCTTAAGTCGCAATTTCTTGCTGCACCTCTTCACATGGGTACACGCTATTGGTGACGATATCAGAAGCAACCTTGCGACGTTGTTATAGCGAGGCTACGTCTCCGCATCACTATAATCCACGTGCAGATAGTCGCCATTGAAGTCTCGACTGTACTCGGGTCGGAATTCACTTTCAAATTCTCTCGTGCTGGAAATTGGCGACTTTCTTACTTCCTTCAATTGGATGATGCCATTGGCGGATTCCCGGAAATCAGAACCTCGCGATCCCCCGGCCGGCTTGTCTGGCTTGCATCTCGAACATTTCCGCTTGAACTTTGGTTTCTGGGCTGAGCCTATGCACCGCATTGCGAATCTCAATTCTTCCCCCATTTCGGAACACAGGGATTGCTAAAGAAAATACAAAAATACAGAAAAATAATGTCTTAATCTCACGATAAATTGCTAAGAAAACACAAATATTTGTTGGGTTCATAATTTAATAATTTAATATGAAGTGTTAGAAAACTATTAATATTATTAACTCATTAGTACTTATTATTAAGTGTTAACATGGGTATACAATACCGCTGAACTCTACTGCCATAGGTATATATCAACACATACAGGCTTAAATAGCAATGTAGTATACAGTGTACATCCTCGAAACATAGACCATGCATACTCAGCATCCGTGAAATGGATTTGGCATTATGGTCTGTGTTTCGAGGACGGCATTGCTGGTATGCATGGAAGATAGAAGAATGAAGAGCATAAACAGCATAGAAAATACACACAGTGGGAAAGTAGATTGGGATAAAAAGCAGTACAAAATATGTAGTAAATTACTATGTATAGTGTGTGAGCTGCAAAGAAGTGTCAATGTATACGTGTGTGAATGTGTAGAGTAGAGTATGGTTACAGACTAATGCACCATGGCTTAATAAATAATGCATGAGCTATACAATACACTATGTTGGAACGTTATACAATGAGGAAAGGTTCCAAGTAAATGTTTAAGACATTAAAGCATCTGAAACACAGGGGGGAATGGTACCATATTGCCAAACACAATAATAGTATTATTGGGAATAGGATGCATGCACAAACATACCGTAGTATAGCCATGCAAATATATTGAGGGTACGGCAATAGTTTTGCCAGTTTTGGATGCAGCATACTCAAGGGTAATAGTCAATGCCAATAGTTAAGGCACACCTAACAATACTAGTCATGACAACTACTAAATAGCATGAGCTAGGGCAACTTCAGCAATATTAGTCATGCCAATACGTTGGGTTAGTGTACACTAAACTATACTAGTCATGACACTAAGTATATACTACAATGGGTTGTGTTCAAGGACACACTAAACAATAGGATTCATGTCAGTAAAGTGTCTCATTGTATACTAGACAATAGTAGTCATGACAATAGGTTGTGTAAGAACAAATTCAACATTAATAGTATTTCGAATAGTTTGGAGACACTAAATAATTATCGTCATATAAATAGAGTTGGGATATATTAGTATTAGTATTACCAATAGTTTGGAGACACTAAATAATAATAGACATATAAATAGAGTTGGGATATATTAGTATTAGTATTACAAATAGTTTGGAGACACTAATTAATACTAGATTGGCGATATAAAACGATTGGGAATATAATAAGAGACATTCAATAATGATGGTAGGCAAATAGAAAGGACACGCATAACAATAGCAGTATCGATGCATGTTTTGGACAGTCTAGACAGGGAAGGTTATATATTAAATACACTAGAAGAGAGGGTTCTATAGTAAATACACTAGAAGAGCGGGTTCTATAGTAAATACACTAGAAGAGAGGGTTCTATAGTAAATACACTAGAAGAGAGGGTTCTATAGTAAATACACTAGAAGAGGGGGTTCTATAGTAAATACACTAGAAGAGAGGGTTCTATAGTAAATACACTAGAAGAGAGGTTTCTATAGTAAATACACTAGAAGAGAGGGTTCTATAGTAAATACACTAGAAGAGAGAGATGATACTCTAGGAGGAGGCAGAGAACATGAACTCACCTCGACATGTTTAGGGCATGCCTCGCATGTCTGTCGGATCGAGAAAAAATAGTAAATACATTCTATGTAAATCTAAATTTGCATACATGTAATCTAACTTTTATGTCAGCAACGATAATGACTTGGGTCTATATAGATGTACTGGACTAACTTTCTACCGATCGAAATTGCGAGTCGTTTCCTTCCAGAAAATATGACAAGAGTTCAGTACATGGGGATAATAACACGTCTAACATTTATATGCCGCCAATGACCTGCCCACAACAGTGCATCAGTGGATATATCAGTGGGACTGTTTATAAGGATGTCATGCTCCAGAGAGACCCGAACTTAATTATATCGCTGTCATGGTACACATGAAGGCTGATTTGTTGGTCAATTATATTATCCATGCACAATCTCAAATGACTTATGATTGTTTTGACTACGAGTAAGCCGTTTGATTTATGGCTGGTGTAAAATGTCTGTCCTATTACTATATATAACATCATCGGGCCGCGTCTTAGGATATGAAATTCCCCAAGATGCTACTATGTGAAGGAACTTTGCTCTTGCCAGGTCCTTAACGAATGTTAATGCAGGGATATTACAGTTGAATTATCATAATGCAGAGCTAATAACATGAGGCTATTTTATCAAAATTTACAAAATTTACTTCTGATCACTCATCATTTTAATACAATAGGTCGGCAATTTAGAAGAATCGATTCCTTGTTCGAAATGTGTATACATGTATACTAAAATAGGTTGCTCACTCACTATAAAGGAAACCAGAAATGGTCCGTGAAACATATTGTTATATTAATTTAGTAACTGGAACTATTCAATTACATACAATTACGGTATAGATAACAGTAGGTCTTACATTAGCTATAGTATTTTAGAAGCTTATACTATTATTCAAGAGGAGTACTTAAAGAAGATAAAAAATGACTCAATATACTTGAATGTTAGAATAGTTTAATATAGTTAGCATATTTAGCTGTAGTTAGTATATTAGCCACTGATACAATACAGTGAACCATTGCACAACACACGCAGCCACGTGATGAGATCGTGTACACGTTTATACATATACTAGCTGCAAGTACCTTCTTTGCGCTGCTCTTTTCTTCTCTGGCCCTCTTCTTGGACTTGTAGACGAACTCACCGATGGCCACCACCACGGCCAGAGCAAGGCCTACCAGGAGAACCACGAAGATCCCTCCGACGTTCTCCACCCCCAGGGCATTGGCCTTGTTGTCCTTGTTCTCCTCCCTCATGCAGGTCCCGGTGCTCTTCCACCACTTGTTGTACAGCATCTGGATCCGCCCGTTCTCCTGCAGCTCTAGGATGGCCATGGACAGCTTGTCACGGTACGCAGAATCTGAAATGGTGACCATGAATATTATTAACTCATATCGTCCACAGAACGAGGGTAGAGGTACCAGTCGTAAAGTGTAAGTAGTGTTTGTAATGGGGACGTGAAATTGTGATCATGAATATGAACTCCTATGACATGATGACCATGAATACGAATGGTCCACAGAACGAGGGTAGCGGTACGAGTCGTAACGTGTAAGTAGTGTGGGGACGTGAACTTGTGATCATGAACTCCTATGAAATGTTGATCATGACTATGTTATGACATGGTGATCATGAATATGAACTCTTATGACATGATGATCATACATATGAACTCCTGTGACAGTACGAGTCATAAGGTGAAAGTAGTGTGTGAATATGGTGACATTGTGAATGTGTAAGTAGTATATGGAAGGGGACGTGAAATTGTGATCATGAATAATATACGGTCCTTTCAGAGCAAAAAGGGGCAGGCGGACACTTTCACCTCAGCTGTCCTGGTTTATTTCTTGAGCATCCATCTAACAGCTAGGACACCTAACTTGTGTATGTGTTTGTTCCATGGCATAGAACGACGGTAGTGGTATGATAGAGGCGTGCTAACTTATAATAGAGTGTTTATGAGAAGCTACGACTATCGCTACGATCGTTCTTTGGAACTGATACCCAAGACCCGTATTTATAAACATGAACATATAGATTTGCCGTTTTTATTTTATGTATTTGTTTTCTTATTTTTTATTATTTTTATCTGTATCTTGGAAGTTCTGAATTGTACTCTTAAGTTTGAAGATGTTAATAACTAATGTGGGTTTTAAACAGCCTCAGGGAACTGGCAGCAATGTTCGCGGAAGTTTGTTGTTTCAAAGCGATAGAATGTAGTAATCATCATTTGCTCCTCAGAACTATCAGATGCTCGCCCATTTATAGCAACACTTGGTGCTACTGGAATAGCAGATTTCATGTTGCTATACGCTCTCACGCCGTGATATGTTTTAACATTACGTTATTGTTATAGGCTTGGTATAAAGGCTTGGTATAAACAGGCTTGGTATAAAGGCTAGTTCGATTTGTTATTACCGCGAAATAATATTGAAAGCAGGTTTAAACCTCAATTCAAATAGATAAAAGTTGCTCTAAGATGTTAAAACTGATAATAAAATACTTTCAGGATTTCTGTATGTAATGTTTATATAAGAATATTTCACGACATTCGAAGTTTTTTTCTGAGGAAATTTTGATATGCTTTATCAAAACCAACCGAGAGGTTTATAGAGGAATATGTATTATTCAAAGGCAAACTGGATAGAAAGCTATTCGTAATTGCATATATTGTGCTTCAATATGGAGGTTTCTATGTGGCATGACCCTGCACCTCTTTGAGCGTGGGCCTGTGTGTAAATGCTAGAGGCAAAGCGAGTCCATATATAGCTGTTATTTCAATTAATCCAGTTGGGAAGACTTTTAAGCTGCACTTTAGTCGGGATGAGCTCTACATTGTGCAGCTTTTCATTGTGTCTAGGTCACTGTGTCTCCCTCTAATAACATTTACATATATTGCATTTCAGAAAATGCGTTCCTCATCATTTTCGCTAACATGTTACATTTTCATATCCATTTACAAATAATACGGTTTGATGATGCCGATATTAATTTCAGAATATCGGGTAATTCCTTTCATCACTGGAACGGTAAAAGCCGCCATGTTTCTTTTCCATCTACTTTTTCCATCCGGATTTTCCAACCGACGGTAAAGTAATTAATTCATTATCGTTACTAATCAAATGACAAAAACAACCAGCCCTTTCATCGTAATCTTGAAGGTGGCACGGATTTGCATTGACCTTTACAAATGTATCTTTAACCCGGGATCTGAGAAGATATATTGGGCAATGAATATTAGTTATTGACTATGCGCGCAATGTGGGTGTCTCTTCATTCAATTGTTGAAGTCGCTGAGCTCAAAGAATAAGCGACCCCGCAACTGAATTGGATGGTAATCTAGATGTCCGAAGAGGCCCGATAAATGAGAAAATCCTCCAATTATCGACCTTTGTTTCTCGCTCATTTCACGATAAACTAATTACTGCAATACTTGGCTGAGACACTTGAAGAAGCGATGCCGGCGTTTCCGCCAGTCGACGTCGACGTGATCGAGACACAGACGTAATTGTTACCCACTGCTGCTGCAAATTTGCAATCATGGAAATTGCGACCTCAGACAACGATGGGGGATACATGCCACGTTTGACCGGTAGACGGAGATGCCAGCTGGTCTTGTTATAGTATAGAACGCCAACTTCACCGTATGTTTGAGAGGCCGGGGCATCAGAGCTAGTTGTAGAACGCCAACTTTACAGTATGTTTGAGAAGCCGGATCGAGCACCAGAGTTAGTCATAGTACGACGCCAACTTTACTGGAAGTTTGCTAGGCCGGGGCATCAGAGTTAGACTCGCATCCGACATCTTAATATCTGTGCTGGAGAAGCTTTTTACACCCGGTAGGAAGAGGTAGAATTGTAAATGTTAGTATTTGATAGCGCCTTAAATGGCGTATTGGTGTGTATACTCTCCAGGGATTTGAGAAGGTGAAATGAGTGCACATAGGTTTATTGACCGGGGTTATAACGTGGCGCTACGAGAAACCTTTCGAACACGGGTGTGATATAATATAAATATGCACATTATTATTATTTTAGTAGTAGTAGTATAGTAGTAGTAGTAGTAGTAGTAGTAGTAGTAGTAGTAGTAATAATATTATTAGTAGTAGTATTAGTAGTAGTAGTAGTACTACGAGTAGTAGTAGTATTGAATTCAATATGCAAAGAACATAGAAACAGCGCATGTACAGTGTCGCTATTAAGCGGCGACAAAATAGTCTATTTTGTCGTTGTGAATTTCGCTTTCGGTGTGCAAGTACATAAATAAATGATAAGTTATATCTCGGAACGTATGTTGCCGAATTTGTCGCTGGGAAATTCACCTTCTGTGTGCAAGAGCCTGGTAACTGTCGAAGGGAGGAATTTTGTTTAAGTACATTTACATTAATATACTATATTGTGTTGTCTCATTTCGTGATTTACATACGTAGCCTACATGTTACCTGGTAACTGTGAACAATTCGCTGCATACAGAGCAATTCATATTGTGACTCTATGTAAACTATATGAGACTTCAATTATGTACTAAATTATCTTCAGTAATTGCCTAGCATATGTATATGGCATGACCAAATATCAACAACATAAAACGTTCAGAAACAAAACATGGTACTTAGTATGTATACGCTTAACTAATGTTCTAAAGGAACTGGAACTCAGGGTTACTCAATTCATTACCTTTGATATTTACAAGAGATTGGTTAGCTGTATTAGTAGTAATCACGCCATCTATCTTACTAACACAATAATGCACTGGCAAAAAACCCGCTACGCACTGCTATAAACGCGAGATTATCGTCTCCTGGAAACTTCCAAGTAAAGAACGTCCCAAGACAATAATCAGCCTTGGGCCATTATTACAAATAATATTCTTTGAAACACCTTTCAAATTGAATTTTCTCATCACGAACACCTGAACGAGTCAGCTGGGAATCTCATACCGAAGAATATTGGGTCTTTAACTATGTAGGCGTTGGTGTGAGGATTTCAAATATTGCCGATTTTTTTCCCTGTGCTTTGAATTTGTCCGTTCCCAAGAGATCGTAGATTTGGTCGTGAGCGCCTACATAAGGTCGCACCTTTCCGGTGCTGGTGACAACTGTATTGAATACAGAAATAATTAAAAATGACAGGAGCGCCATAGCAAAATGTCTGTTAACGTAGAGGCATCGTAGAATATTTGTAATCGTGTTAGTTTAACACGCGGTTAAGTAGCAAGACATCTCCAGCCATACGGTCGAATGTCAGCGTAATTATGACACGCGTGGCAATCATTACAAGGGCATATAGATGCACATCCCCACCAAAAGAAAATATTAGGGTTTTATTTCAATAAGGAATCCTAACGGAGCCTAAACAGCACGTTCTTGTAGCAGGTTGCCGCTTGAGCTCCTGAGTAGAAGATGTACACAGGAAACAGAGCAGAAACTAACTTGTAAATACAGTTCGTTGTGTTTTCGCTATTAGGTTTTCTTGTTAAATACGTCTAGTAATGCTAACTGTGATGCCATGTAAGCTTTCGTGGTAAACGGTACATTTTACATTCTTCAATGCATCACTTTTGGGATACTAACTACTTTCCACTATCAGTACTACATCAGTAGTTCAATCTAGTAATTCGTGTCTATCACATATAGCATATACTTAACTAATTTACAAAGTGAATCTGATTTTCTGATTCATACAAATTGTACATTTTGGAAATAGGCCAACGTGTATTCTAAAGTGCACAGACAACTAGAAACTAATGTGTATTCAATATACCACGTATGACATAAACCATAGGTGATTTCCAATGTTCATCATGTCAATGTTGCATTGTATTTTGGATGTAGGACTACATGTTGTTGTTGTTTGTTTGTTTATTTGTTTATTTATTTGTCTTTTGGTAGTGCATTCGACTAATGTATTGTGAAGAGTACAAACAACTAATGCTATAAGCTGCATGCAATACAACTGTGATATAGAAAACATGGCTCTCGAGCTTAATGGCAAACACACAAACGTGGCCATGATACCAACTACGTTAAGAAAGCCTACTGTTGCGACTAACTGCCCCAATTCAGTATCTGTGCCAATGTATTAATTAGGTTAATGGTCAAACACACGCTTACTGATAGATGTTAGTCGAAACGCATGGTAAATACATAGAGTTATCAATTAGCTCCCGATCGATATTATAGACAGTTTAACCTCCAATCCCATCGTTAACGGCCGAGGAGGGACATAATCACATTCACCCCACGTGACCTCCTATTTGCATATTACTCCGAGTTAGTAGAAAAAGTTCGCGCTGGGAGCCCCCCGTAGAGGATAGTTTCTACACCAGCCCCGAAACTGTCATGGCTGCCATTGATCGACGGGCGGATCGGATCACGGACCGACAGGATCCACGCCGGTGCAACCACATTTACAGTGGACACCATTTGTACGGCTGAACACTGAGATATACACAATTAATGACAGAGGTGCAGACAGGCTTCTATACGCCTAGTGCGTTCCAATTTCACGCCGGTTTATTTTACGTTTTACTCCAGAAACATTTATATGTAATGTTAAATCAATATCAAAGTATACATGTTTGTGTACCTGCGGTAAGTGTTTATCAAGATTTGGAGATGATGTGGTTATTTATCATTGCTTGTAATAGGTAAGCATTGTCAGAGCAATGCTTTATTAACTATTTCCGACGTGATCATCACACTCTGAGACAAACAATATGTCTGGTACCTATATATGGTTAAGTATTAGCCTAAGAACGATGAGTAAAATAATACCATGAAGTATGCGATTCTCTCTATGACGGTAGATGAGCATCTTAGAATAGAAGTCTCTCACGTTAATAGTATCAGTCTGTCCACCATATTAACGGGATGGACAGGTTTATATAATTATAAAAAACTACAATTCTCCAACTTAACACCATGTATGACACTTCAGTTCTTGATGTCAACTTGGTGTATAAAGAGAGTGGGCGAGGGATATCGCGTTCGCCAAAGTCAGATGATAACTTTGTGTAACGTAGACTATCCATAGTCTCAGAGGATGAAAGTAAATAGTAAATACCCTCTGCTTGTTCTCCAGTAATCTAGACTTGCTTTATCTGCTCTAGGGTCATATTTTGAATAATATTATTTGGGTGAGAACAAAGTGTGACACAGACTATGTGTTACGGTATGACCTATGAACAACGTTTAGTGCAGATAAACCAATGGACACTTCTTGGAATACAATTGAGCACACATCTTCTTCGGGAGCAATACTCGTCAAGCACTAGTACGGAAACTATGCACTGCCCCGCCCTATGAGAGAGCTATGCTCTTAGTACATACGAGAGCTTCGAGAAACCATACCATGTTTGTTTTCATTACACATAAGTTACGGTAGCTTATGAGAGAGCTATGCTCTTAGTAAATACGAGAGCTTCAAGAAATGACACCCTGGTTTTACAGTGCACATAAGTTACCCTACCTAATGCCAGAGCTATGATTTTTTAGTAGATATGAGAGCTTTCAGAAGCGACATCCTGGTTGTTCAGTGCACATAAGATAGCCACTGAGTGTATCATCTTGAACCAAGACTGTTCAGGACAGTGACGATTAATGAGAGGAACGGTGCAATACCATTTCGATTTCTGACGTTAAAATCTATACCTTGTTACGCAGTGTCCGCTATATATCGTAACCAGCGTGGAGTCTGCGGGGAGGCGAACTGCCGATAATGTATACATCTACACCCATGCTAGAACTCTGAGTAATGCTTGACAGTGGAGATAATGGCATTGTTAAAGCATATGTTGGGCTGATGCCAACGAGGTGCTCGTCTCCGGTGGATTACTGAATACATAATGTTTGCCCATTTGATATGTACTCTGTGTTTGGACAATGCCATAGTGTGTTTAATATAATGCACTTTAGCATATTTTAACGTATTACATATTAAGTGTTATACTAGTGTAGTATTATTTTTAGTGTGCGTAGCATATATTTTAAACTTATAACTGTTTGTTGTTATGTTGAGAGAGAGCGATAGAGGGAGAGAGAGATAAAGATAGATAGAGAGATAAAACAAAACCATTTAGTTTATTCTTGCAATTGGGCATGAATGGAAGTGGGGAAAAATATAATAATATCCATAACAGTTTTCAGTAAATAGTCCACTGTATAATATCATGCTTACTGGTACTTTAACATCCAGCGCTACGGAGATTGCAGGCTTCCTTCTACGGACGTGGTATAGGTGAACAAATCTAGAAAGTGGTTCTAAACGTCAAGTTCAAAAGATAATAATACAAATACAATTATAAATTAAAATTAAACTTACTGTTGGGTGTCCCTATGCCGTAGCCCTTGGAGTCGAGAAGACCACCGACTTGCATAAGCTCGCACTCCCTCTGAGTGATGAAGTCTATCATGGTGGACTCCGACAAGAAGGCATAGCCCCCCTGCATCACCCTGGCTATACCATCGATATACGACTTCATAAACACCGTCGGTTTCTCCTTCTTCTTCATGAAAGCCCACATTCGTTTGTATGTATCAATTTTTGAGTCCTGCAATAGAAAGGATCACCCATGACAATATTTGAGAAGAAACGGAAATATAACATGTCCATAAGAAATGCATACGTGTCACGTTGATGCAATGTTGTATAGTAAAATGTCTTGTCAATACTGTATGTGAACAAGAGTCCTAACCCTAACCATATATACCTATAGTATTGGATATCGTTACAATCAAACAATGTTTTATTTATTAAACTCGAGGACAACACATACCGGTTTAAATTAGTGTGTGTATTTATTGGATTGTATAGAAGGACGCGGTGTGCATGCCCAGTGGCCAACAGGAACTAGTTTGATGAATTCTAATCGTATGTATAAAATGTACATGTTAATAAGCTAACGGTGTATGCTTAATAATAGTGTGTTTTTTTGCGCAAATTGATATTTCATATTCATCAGCCTATTCAACTTATTCGATGTAACAGCTATTTTTTAAAGTTTGGAATTTGTTACATACGTGTTTAATAATAGAGTATACATTTTGCATCCATTGATAGTTTTTATTAATCTTATTCTATTCGACATATTCAATAGTGCAGTGACCCTACCCATGTAACTGTTAATGTTGCAAGTTTGGAATTGGTTGATTTGGTATTCGTATACACTACTGGACATCCTATTTCACGCAGGTTTCGCTGACGTTGTGAAAGTAATGTATAGCATGGCATAGCTCCATCCATATATAGCAGTTATATTCGTATAGTACATGCACACCATTCTCTAAAACAGATGTCCAGTGCTGCCTTAAACACACGCAACGTGTAAGGTATAAAAACAACAGCCACTGCTTCTTGGTCTCAAGGATCTACTTCTAGTATATACCGGAAATTGTACGTATCCGGGAGCAAGCCGGTCGTCACGACCCTACTACCACGTGGTCAGTTCGGACATTAAGGTGATATAGCTCGCATGGTCCCTTGTGAATGTTACTGTAGCCGTCTGATTGCATAGGTTCATTTGCATATCCGGTCACGTGACCTTTACACGTAAGGTCCTGAGCGGATCAGGTAGACTCCGATTAGGTGTAGCTCTTTCTATAACCTAACGGCAAATTCTTGTCAGTTATCTTTGTCAATTAGTGCAAGAGTTGAACACCGTCTGTTAATAGGTATGTAGGCTGTTTCAGTAGATTTGAAGAACAATAAACTCATAGTCCATACAAAGTACCATTATTTGTCTACATAGTTGTATATATAACATATCACTATCTATTAATAAATTACAATATTGCGTAGAAAAGAATAATACAATTATAAGTGCTTTCACATTTGTCTCAATATATTGATTTTATGTCCAGAACTAATCTTGAAATCAAACATAAAATACATTGTTGACTCATTGGTAAAATTATCTCTTGAAAGATGCATATACGTGAAATATAGATGAACCTAAAATGTGCAATGAATTTAGTAAACATATAAGATGTATCACACTTCGTCAACCTTACAATGTCAGTATCGTGTATATATCTATTAGGCTATTGCTATAAATGATCCATTCACTGGAATAACAATAAGGGATCTTCTTAGACACAGTGTACACTTTAACACTAAACTCGTTTTGTAGACCGCGCGGGGAGGCATACAGCTTTATCATTGGAATGCGTCTATAGGAATGCTCGTAAGGTAATATGTATCATGTACGTCGTGTGTTTGTTTCCAATAATGAATTACAGCAAGGTGCCAGGATACCATTGCTCAGTACATGTGTACAGAGTATAGTCCATGTGGACGAGTAAACCAACTCCTACGCATAATGTAAATATGCACCAATAGCAATTGAAACATGTAATGCTTCGAATGGTCAATTAGCAATCTTTTGGTTTGTTCTTGAGCTCCGTCGCTGACCAAATTGATGGCTTATGGTCCGGGGTGATGTCTGGTAAACGCATGGAATACCACAGACGAAAGAGGGCGCGCATTACCGATGGAAGTGGAAAAAAATAGGAATCGTTCCTAATAAAACGAACTGAGACTGTAATCAAACATTGAGCTAGAAATAAAGTCGGTTTCTGTCGTCGGAAGAGAGATTAGAATGGTGAGATTTCAATATGCCTAATGTCCGGTGAACGTTTGATGTTAACAGTCTTTTGGAACACTATCGTTACAGAACACTCACGACGGTTAAGGATTAGCTTCACACCACACTGCCAACGTCTGAGAGAGTTCTATTGGCATTAGCTAAAGACAAGGATTACATCACTTACATCTGGGCCGGAAAACTTTATAAGTTTTTAGGTTGCCTCTTGTACGCAATTGTATACACAATAATTATACTAGTATTCGTTTGGTTTGATGTCATCACTGTTCGTCATACATAATAAAATACCGCGATCACTTAATATTTATCTTATACGTTACGAAATAAATAATGTATAACCAAAGGTATGCGTGGTTTCCGTTTCCGTTTCTGCATATATATACACGAAATGCTAGACCCGGAAATCGTAACTTCCAGTTATTTAGATTAATTATTGAAAAGGACATGTATTTCCGTTTTAAGTTCAAACCCTAAGTCACAGTACAGCGATTCTGATTTCAAGATGCTATTTTCCATAACCAGTAGAAACGGTTCAGAGACTACAATGCTACATGACGCGAGACTAGTTAGTCGTTAACGACCATTGTACCGGGTTCCGCTAGCGGTGTGACGTTTACCACCTATCGCCTGGTCGTAGGGTGTGCCAATGATCCACGGAGCAATCATAAAAAGCCTGTTTCATTTCCCGGATGACTCCATCTGAAGACAGTTTGTGAGTTACGGGGCATTTCCGTCTCCGCAGATGGCACTCGGCCCACCTCAGAACTGCCTACAGTCCTCTCGGCTATCGCACGTAGGTTTCCATATTGGACTATTTCAGTCACGTGGTATAGTACGCCATAATCACGTGATGTCAAAATGGCTGCTGCGGAAACACCGCGAAAACTTCGC
>JAUTBZ010035671.1:0-19058 GCA_032361785.1 Lepetodrilus galriftensis
GTTGAGGACCGCGGTGCCCGATACCATGCTATTAGGTTCTTTATGCAAAGATGATTCTTTTGCGCTTACGAATCAGAAAGATGTTTCTGTCTTTTATCGTTTTCGAAAAGATATAGAAGGCGAAGAAAAGGCGGTTGATTTTTCCTTCGATGTGGAAGGTGCACCTCGATAAGAAAAAGCTGGATCGTGAACTTCTTCATTTTTCTACGAAGGGTGAAAAGGGAAAGCTAAAGATCACGTCCCAAATCGATGATAGCGTTCTCGAAATAGATGTCGTTTAAATTGATGGTGAGTGTGTTTTCAAGGTAACCTTCCCTGGGGGAAAAGGCGAAAGATTCTTCGAAGGAGTTTACGATTCTAGTGAGTCCTTAACTTTTCTTATGGGTTGCGTTTTCCTACACCAGAATCTATGTTAACGGAGATTCTCATACATAGATAACACGTGTTTGAACTTCCAGAAAAAGTAAACTCTTCGCCTAATTACGTCCTTCCCCTAGGATCCATATGGGAGGTCGACGGAGTCGAGGTTCATTCGCTTATCGAATCAAAGATGTTTCTTCGTAAGCTCGAACTCGCGCCAAACATGTTGGTTGTGGGAGCCGTATTAAAGCGTGCTCAAATCGTCTCAGGTTTGCATTTTAATACTCCCGCGATTTGGTCCTGTGTTGATGATGAAGTATGGGTTGCCTGTGAATCTCCTTCTGGAAAAAATATGTTTTCGGAAGAAATAGAACGCCTGTCTTGGTCTGAGGCTTTGGATTGTTGGCGCCCTTTTGCAGAGGCTGTTCTTCGCGCTCATAAAAGAGGCGTGGTCGTGGGAAATATTTTCCCTTTTTCGATTTGGTATGATTCCCACCTTAAGCGTTTAACCATGACCGGAGCGGGATGTTGGATTGGGGATGCCTATGCTGATGTGAACGATCTCCTTGCCCCGGAGTATCTTCAGGACGGAGTGGTCCTCCCACCCCTGTCGCGAAAACCTACCTTTGCGACAGACCTTTGGTGTTTAGCTAAATTATTAGTAAGGTTGGTTACTAAAACAGGGGAAGGCTTCGACGGGATTCCTGCCTTTGCTATTGATGGACTTTCACAAGCGTTGCAGGAAAAGGGGCGTCAAGATAGCGTTTCCGATTTACTTCGTCTGACCACTCCTAAGGCGCTTCGCGGGGGATCTCATTCAGACGATTCTGACGAAAGAAAAACGAACTTAATGTATGGTCGCGTTCATCAGGTCTCCAATGTTGACCACGAGAAAATGGGCAAGGGTGTGAAGTTTTTTGTTCACTACCCAAGCCAAAATGAGACGGGAGATTTTGATGGAGTAGAACAGGTAGGGACTTTTTTCTATGAAAATCGAGGGGAGGAGATTTATCATTCGATAAAATCGATTTGGGAAGGGTCGCAACTCAATTTGCTAAGCGCAAAAGAGATTTCTGATTCTTCGGGAAAAAAGTATCTCACTGCAGGACCCGAAACCTTACCGGTTATCGAGCCTCATTGGTTGGTGTCGGTTACGGATATTCTAAAGGCCGAAGGTTGTGTGAGTCGATATTTCGTCGATTTACGTGACATGGGGGAACCAAGTCGTCCCTTAGTTTTTGGTTCATTATTGCACGGTATTCTTGACGATTTATCCCATTCGAATGTTTCTTTCGAGGATACTTATTTTCCTCGTTTGAAAAACTCTCGTATTAGCATGTTGGCAGCGGGTTTAGGGGACGAGGATTTAGCGCGTTTCGAAAAAGATGCGCGCTACCATTTTTCTCAAATCGCGGGTTTTGCTCGGGGACGAAATATATCCGATAATTCTCGCGCGGGCTGGACCGGCGAGCATGTTGAGGTGACAAGATATTCTACTACCTATGGATTGGAGGGGAGAATTGATCTTGTGACTGAAGATACCAAGATCGGGCTTCAGATTATCGAGTTGAAATCGGGTTCTGAACGCGATGAACATCTTTCTCAATTGCGATGTTATCGTCTGTTATGGGACGGGGTCGCTCAACGTCGAAACCTTCCCATTATTGGTTATTTGCTCTATTCGAAGTCCGGAATTTTACGGTCGGCGCCTTTTGACGACCCCGATCGCGTTCGTCGTATTCTACGTGCTCGGAACGCACTTCTTGTTGCTCATCGCGCACAATTTGATGATAAAGTTGAAAGTCCTTTACCCTATTTCATGGGTAATCCCCTGCAATGTCGTTCCTCATCGTGCCGTTTTCGAAAGAATCGATGTGCACAACAGACACGAATTTGCGGGATAGATCCCACACAGACTTCGCACGAGGTTTCGAAGAGCGAGGGTCCTCTTTACGGATTGTCGCCGGAAATCATAGATCGCGCTTGGAAGCATTGGGCTCATTTTTCGAAACTTTTAGAGATGGAATATTGGGAACAAGGCGAACAGCTGGGAAGAGTCATGCAAGCGAATCTTTTATGGGATCGGATTGCTACTTTAGATGCTGTTCAGGATGTTCGCATGACCTCTTTTAACGAAGGAAGTGTTGTTTTTGAAGGTGACTTCGGAAAGCGTTTCCAACGTGGCGAAATGTTATTGGCGCACTCAATTGATCTTGAACAAGATCATATTTTACGGGGGCGAGTTCTGTCAACAGAGATGAATCGTGTGGAGTTATCAGCGATGGGTGCGCCCAATGCAGCCTCCCTTCCTAAAGAAGGATGGATTTTGGATCGCCTGCCTACGAGATTAGGATATCGGGCTGGTCAGCGTTCGCTCTACCGTTTTCTAGCGTGCGAGAATAAAACAATGTTTGAAGTTGTTTTCAATCCTACTTCAAAATCAGCAAAGGCATTTAGTAAACCTATAGAACAAATAACGAAGATAAGTGATCACGGTTTCGTCTTAAACAAAAGACAAAAAGATGCTGTCCAACTTGCTTTGAGTTCTAAAGGAGCCGCGATTATTCAGGGTCCTCCAGGAACAGGGAAGACGACTGTGATTGCCCATATTGTCGCCGAATTGTTGGACCAGGGTAAAAGGGTTTTGCTGACGGCACAAACCAATACCGCTGTAGATAAAGTTTTGGATTCGTTGCTTAATACTGGCGTACATGATTTCATTCGGCTGGGTGATTCTGATCGTTCTCCGATTTTGTGTAGAGAGCTGGAAGAAAGGGGATTGGATCCAGAGGAGTTTTTCTCCCGAAACATCGCTAGAAATACCGCATCCTTGAATGCTTTGGGTACGCGTTTTAAGTTTGCCCCGATCGTGGCATGTACGACTTATGGTACCGGTTCAGATAATTTTATACAGTTTTTAAAACACCGCATTCAAGAGGTTCCTTTCGATGTAGTTATCGTCGATGAAGCCACACAGATATCAGAACCGATGACGCTTGGAGCATTAGCATTAGGAAAGCGTTTTGTACTTGTTGGAGATCACCGTCAACTTCCACCGATCGTGCAAAGTGAAAGAGCCACTAGCGCCGCGGTCTCAAAATCTGTGATTCTCCTCGACGATCTAGATTCAATTTCTCAGGAGGAGAACGAAGACACAAATGAATTAGAACTTGGCGGGCTTGACCGTTCGCTTTTCGAACGTCTTATTAATGCTAAACTTCCTTACGTTATGTTGGAGGAGCAATATCGGATGCATGAAAAAGTCATGGCCTTTTCGAGCCGCTCTTTTTATAATGATAAATTGGTTGCTCATAGTTCTAATGCAAGAGAAGAATTGGACCTCATTGCAGGCTACGATACGGAGTCACCCACTATTTGGAATATCATAGATCCGTCAAATCCGGTCGTTTTCGTGAATGTTGAAGGTGAGGATCAGGCACGTCGCAATGAGGAGGAGGCAGAAGCGATCATTGAAGTGATAGCTGCGCTAAGAAAACATCTTCCTGCGGAAACTTCGATAGGTGTGGTGAGTCCTTTCCGCGCACAAGTACATTTTATTCGAACGCTCTTAGGAAAGGAGCTGGGCAAACAAGCGAAAGGAATCGATGTAGATACCGTGGAACGTTTTCAGGGGAGCGAAAGGGATGTTATTCTCGTATCGTGGGTTAAAACCGGTGCTCCTGGCGAATTTCTCGCAGATATGCGAAGACTAAACGTAACGTTGACCCGTGCTCGAAAGAAACTCATTCTATTTGGAAAGCGGTCTTGTTTAGTGTTGAATCCGGTTTATCGCGAACTCATTCAACAGAAAGAAACTTCTCACGTAATGTGGAGCGAGAAATGAAATACATAATTATTATACTTGGTCTAACCTTGCTAGCGGCAT
Organism: Lepetodrilus galriftensis; assembly: GCA_032361785.1. Classification (NCBI taxonomy): domain Eukaryota; kingdom Metazoa; phylum Mollusca; class Gastropoda; order Lepetellida; family Lepetodrilidae; genus Lepetodrilus; species Lepetodrilus galriftensis. The sequence goes on from JAUTBZ010035671.1 coordinate 4,247, forward strand.
GTGAAGAAGAAGGGCAGACCGCAGATTTTAAATCTGTGGTAAAGAAAGAAGTGACATCCTTAAACCATGATTATTCGAAAAAATTAAAGGGTATATTGGATGGTGATCTAAAACCATTAGATCTAGGTCTTGGCGCGGTAACGCGAACTGAAGATTGTCATGTTTATCTCGAGCCTGGTGGCGAAGTGGCGGATCCTTTTCCAAGTTTGCCAAAAAAGAATCACACAGAAGACGAGATTTTAATAGAAACCTTTTTAGCAAGTTGCGCACCAGAAGCGTTCAGTATCTCCGAAGATTTTGTATATATCGCTTATGGGTTTCCTTCCAATGAGGGCAGTAATGCGCGCGATCTAAGGTTCACTAAATACGATCGCAACAGTAAAGCGCTGGTGTGGAGTTTTGTGATGGACCGCTCTGAAAACGCAAAGAACTATATCGCGAATTTCAGGGGAAGTTTTCTTACATTCGTAAACCCTGATAAGGTTTGTGTAGGAACTCTATGGGAAGGCGGAACCCAAACTTTGTGTATTAATGATAAAAGTGGTGAACAAGTTTGGGCGGGACGGATTCCATCGTGGTCAGGAATTAAACCCGTTGGAGGGGAGAACGGGATGTACATCGCGGGGCTAAATTCAATCAGCAAAAGGTATCCCTTCGGAGGTACTGAAATGAGTTATAAAAAACTTGCCGGATTAGGTGGTCGTGCCGCGTTCTATCAGGCTTCACCCGAAGCTTTGTACTTTTCGCCAAGTCGTTCTACAGGGAAGATTTTTTTGTATCGATACGCTTTTGATTCTTTCGAACTCGAATGGAAACTTGAGCTTCCGTCAAAGTTGGATGCTTCTTTTGGAACTTTAAGTAAAGATGTGTTGGTTGTGAGAGCTAAAAATACACTGGTGGGAATTAGTAAAAAAGGAAAGGTTCTTTGGCAATACGACCTTGGAGTCGGACGTCCGAGCATTACTCAAGAAGGCGGGAGCATATGGCTTCTACATCGTAGAAAAGGCGAGCCCAATATTTTAGTAAAGTTGGAAACTAAAAGTGGGAAGAGACTAGGACAAATCGATTTGCCAGCAGGGTTATTAAAAGTCATAAATATAAACGGAAAGGTCTTTTTAAAGGGTGTAAGAGCGGTCCGTTTGATTGGAAATAAATGAAATTTTTCGAAACGCGATCTACGATCATAGTTTATGTTTATGTCGTTTTGGTCATTATCGTTTTTGCGATATTATCGCAGTTTGTGGGAATAATCGGTCAGCTATTGTACGCCATCGTCGCTGCATTATTTTACTTTGTTCCCAATAAAGTGATCGAAAAAGAGGAAGGAACATTCGAAGAATACGGTTTGGTTTTCGGCGATTGGAAGAAGGGTTTGCTCTGGGGACTTGGCGCAACTCTAATTACTTTCCCCCTATTCGTCGCAGGGTTTTGGATATGGGAAGTGCAAATTCGAAAACGGAATTTCGATTTTGATTGGGCGAAATATAAACAATGGGACGCAAGTATAGAAGGGAAATCCGGAACGTGGGGGGATAAAAGCGGAGTTTGGATTTGGTCCGATAATGAAAAACTTAACGTCGGTCTGCGAAATAAAAAAAGTTCGATCAACGAGGTTTTTTTGACTTCTTCTTCACCTTTTGAAGTAAAGTCTTTTGGTGCTGCGCTTTTACATAAGGAAGACGAGGGAAAGAGGTGGAGAGTCGTTTTAAGCCACGATGATAGTCGTGGACGAGCGTTGGTTTTGGATGCTCAGGATATTAACGTTAGCGTGAAACCGAGGAGCAAAGGCAATAAGAAATGGCCGATGTTTTTGGGACCTCACGCAGAAAGTATTGAAAGCTTCTCCGAAAATCGGGGGTATTTGTGGATACTTCTTTGGGTGGCTACACAATTTCTTTTGGTGGCTTTTCCCGAGGAGTACTTTTACCGGGGGTTTTTACAAACACGCCTTTCACGGAACTTGGAAGGACGTTCTAAATGGTGGGTTCTCAGTCCATCTATCATTTTTACGAGTTTTCTGTTCGGAATAGGACATCTTTTTGTTCCTGTTGGAGGTTTGATATTAGTAACCCGATTTACAGTGTTTTTTCCTTCTTTAATTTTCGGTTGGTTGAGGGATAAAACAGACTCGATTTTTGCCGGGGTCATTTATCACGCACTTTGTAATTTGATGGTTTTGGTCACAGCATTGCATTTTAATTAGGGTTGTTTAATGAAAGAAATAAAGGGCAATTCAGGAATGAAAGCCGATGTAAAGAAACGCGAGATCTTCGGCTGGGCGATGTACGATTTCGCGAATTCGAGTTACACTACTGTGGTCATTTCTTTAATGTACTCGACCTTTTTCGTCGCCTATATCGTTCCTAAAGATGAACCTCTACGCGATACCTATTGGTCTGTTGCGATCATCGCCTCTACCATAATTGCAATTATTCTTTCTCCTTTGGTGGGAGCGATTTGCGATTTGAGTGGGCAGAAAAAACGCTATCTCCTATATTCTACTTTTGTATGTGGCGCTTCTACAGCTGCTCTCTTTTTTGTACAACCGGGCCAAATTTGGTTGGGTATTTTTCTTATCACTATCTCAAATGCCGCGTTTATGTTGGGCGAAGCCTTTTGCGCAAGTTTCCTTCCCGATATTGCTACAAAGAAAAATATGGGTTTAATTTCCGGTTTGGGTTGGGGATTTGGATACCTGGGAGGTTTGGTCGCAACGGGGATTATCTATCGTTTGGTTGCCTCGGATCCTGAACTTGATCCGACGCGGTATATCACGGAAAATCAGCTCGCTATGATCGCCATTGGTGCGTTCTATTTCTTAGCCGCAATGCCGACTTTTGCACTACTAAAGGAGCGCGGAAAACCAACTCCCGGTTTTGAAAATGCATCGACGACGAAGTTGGTGAAAGCCGGAATTGCGGAAATGAAAACGGTAGTTTCGACTGCTAAGGAATTTCCGATTCTATTTAAATTCTTTTTCGCATTCATGATTTATATGGCGGGTTTAGAAGTCATTATTAAATTTATCGGCATTTACGCATCGGATGAACTCGGTTTCAAAATTGGCGATCTAATTTGGATGTTTATCGTGATTCAGGTGAGTGCCGCTGTTGGAGCGATTCTATTTGGTTTCCTTGAAAACAAACTTGGCGCGAAAAAGACTGTCCTGCTTACTATTTTATGGTGGATCGGTGGTATACTCGCCATTTTCTTTTTGGATCATATTTCCGACTTGTTAGGAATCGAACGAAGGTCCACGTTTCTAGGGATTAGCATTATCGCAGGTTCGGGTATTGGGTCGATTCAAAGTTCAAGTCGCGCGGTGGTGGGGCTGCTTTCTCCTACAGATCGCTCTGCCCAAATGTTTGGGTTTTGGGGCATGTTCATGCGAATCTCGATCATTCTCGGGATGTCATTTGGATTCGTTTCTGACGCCATCGGTTCCCGTAGGTACGCTTTACTTTTGGTGATTGCTTTCTTTGCTTTGGGAGGATTATTTCTTAGCCGTGTACCGATCGACGAAGGTATTATTCACGATTGAACCCACGTATAAAACCGTGGTTTTTTGAATTTCTTCCTCAGTTTTTTGATGAAAATAGGATGCACTTCACGGGGCAAAAGGGGAAAACAATAGGTATTAAAATTGCACATAATATCGCATGAAGGAGTGTAAAACTCTGCATTCACCTTGAATAATCGAATGGATATAGGAAAAAATGTGAGAAAAATATTAATATGGAGTCTTCTCCTTTTGGGATGTGGTGAGGTTAATACTAAAATCGATGCAGGTGTGAAGAAAGACCTTGGAACCTTGGATTTGGGCACAAAGGACGGAAGTTTTTTGGATATGGATCGAGATTCGTCGGCTAGGGGTGATATGTTTTCTACCACTCAAGCAGTCATCGGAAAGAGGTGCGATCCGTTAAAACGCCAAGGTATTATTAAGGTTGAACGACGAGAAGATAGAAAAACAAAAAGTAAAAAAATTCGTGTGCAGGGCGTAGTATATTCAAAAGCGGATCCTTTTATAGGTGAGCTTCGAAGTTCAGACGATCATTGTTCTTTTTACGAGTCAGTTCAGTGTCCTCCAGGCGAATTCGGAGTCCCTTGTACGGTTGGCGAAAAAACGTCATGCGTGAAGGGTACCTGCATGATTCCTCCGAAGATTTTTCAAGATGCAGTGGTCGAGCTCTCAAACGGTAAGGAAAGCGAGAGTTTCGTTTTAGAAAACTCAAGCCAGATGCGAAGTGGTCTGAAAGGAAACAATTTATCATTAGAGCTTTCTTGGAAAGGGCAACATATTTCGATGGATGCGATGTATTTGCCAAAGATGCTTGATAATTTAAAAAAGAAGGTGAGTGAAATCGAAAACGATCCTAGCGATCTTGTTTTGAGTTGGACTCCGCCGGCACATCTCACCCAGATATTCACTCATATCCCGATTAACCATCATGCTTATGATGAGGGAACTTTTGTGGAGTGCGAAATTGAGTCATCAAAAGGAAGTCTCATCGTCAAGTCGCAAATGCTAAAACCCCTGGCAGTGGGAACGGGATTGGAATTCCAGTCGGTCAAACATAGTAATTTTGCGGCAGCTGAAACGCCTTCAGGATGTATTGAAATTCGATACGAATACACCGAATTTCCAGATGATTTGTAGTCGATTTATGGTGATAGTAGGTTTGAGATTTGAGGAGATTCAATATGAGATTTGTAAAATTAAGTGGGTTCTTTTTAATACTTTCAGCGGCGGCCTGTAGCTCGGAGGTGGTGTCAAAAGACGGAGATGTGTTTGTTCAAGATCAAGGAAGTAAAAAAGATAGTTCTTCAAAGGATCTGGGAAAGGACATGGCAATTAAAGATATGGCAACAAAAGATATGGGTGAGGATATTGGAACGACCGACGCTGGGCAGGATATGTCGGGCGGTCCCATTGAAGCACTCCTTGGCAAAAGTTGTGATCCTCTAAAGCGTGCGGGAACGATTGTGCTTTCGCGGAAACAAGATTTACAAGTGAGCGCTTTGATTTACAAAGTCGCGGATCCTTTTGTGGGCGACTTAAAGGATTCAGATGCTCATTGTAAGTTCTTTGAGGCTGCCAGGTGTAAAGCAGATCAATTTGGAGGAATGTGCTCAGGAGGAAATCAGGTTTGCATAAAAGGGAGTTGTAAAACGCCCCCCGGTGAGGTGAAAACGATTAAAATGGAGGTCTCCAACGGCAGTGAAACTCGCATTTTTGAATCGGGGATGAATATGAAACAGACCTTGAGCGGTGACCAACTTTCCATGAAGATAATGTGGGGTGAACAACAAATTAACGTCCCCCCGATGTTTGTGCCCGAGAAACTTGAACAATTGAAAAAGAAAGTAATAGGAGAATTAGAAAGGTTAGATCTCACATGGACTCCGCCGACTTCAAAATCGACCCAAGTGTTTACTCATATTCCGATCAACCATCATGCTTATAATCAGGGCACGTTTGTAGAGTGCGCAATTGAAGCTTCAAAGGGAAAATTGGAGGTGGCGGGTAAACTCCTAAAACCATTATCTGTAGTCACTGGACTTGAGTTTCAGACGGTGGAGCACATGAGTGTTGCATCAGCAGAAAGCGCGGAAGGTTGTGTGGAAATTCGTTATCAATATCAAGATTTCCCCCGTTAATTACATCATTCCATCTTCACTCAGAATATTTTGCATTTTGATATCGTGCGCTTCAATGGGAAGTTCTTTTTTTATAAGAAAAGAGAAAGAGATCCCAATTGTTGGTACGTTTAAAAGTTTTTCTTGAGCTAAAAATCGATCGTAAAACCCACCGCCATATCCAAGTCGAAAACCGGATTTAGTAAACGCGATTCCAGGTATGAGAAAAATATCGATTTGGTCGATGGGGAAGGCGGGACCTAGGGGCTCCGCCACGCCGAAAGAACTCGTCTTCAAGGTATCTCCATTTTGGTACTCAATATATTCCAATTCTCTCCCTTTGACGCGTGGGAGGTAGAATCGTTTTTGCGGAAAATAGGTGACGAGTGATTCTATTTTCGGTTCATTTTGCATTGGCATGTATAGGCCAATACGTTGGTAGGGCTCCAATTCTTTTAGGAGGTAATTTTGGATACGAAGGTTTGCATCTTGTGAATCGAAACTTAAGCGGCTTTTGAGGTATTGTTTCCGTAATTTTTGTTTTGAACTACGAAGAGGACTAAGAATCTTCGGCATCATCTAAAATAGAGAGGCAATTTCCAACGGTGGATTGGATGGTGTGTTTTAAGTGATTTAATTCTCGACGTGCGTCGAAGAGTTCTTCAGCTACGTTCAAACTAATCAACATCATTAGTTTTTCTCTGGTCACCGATGGTGCAGCTTTTTGTAAAGTATCAAGCTTTGCGTCAACATATTCTGCAAGTTCTGCAACGTAACGTGGGTCTCTATCGCTTTTGATCGATAGCTTCGTTCCACCTATATTAATGTTAACGGTCGCTTTCTTACGCGTTTCCAGATCGACGCTTAATTGCGTTGGCGCTCCAGCGCCTTTAGAACCATCCCTTCTCAATTGAAGTACCTCGTAAGTTTGGAAGAGACAACCTAATCTGCAGATCCAAAAGGTTCAAGTAGATTTCTGTATTTCCTAAATTGGGTTGAAAATTGCACAAAGATCTTGAGTTTCGCCTGATTTTTCATAGACATTGCTCCCAAAGAAAGGCCGCTGATTCACCTAGATTTAAAAAAGAAAGCAAAGTAGGTTTCGAAATTCATCTTGAGGAAGATATGGCTTTTGAGGAACGTAATTGGGTATCGGACTTTTCGCCCAAGAGGATCGCACTTTTCTTTGGCGCGCTATTATTGGGAGTATTCGTTTTCCGTGCTTTTGAAGCTGATAGCTCCAAAACCCATTCAACGGCGGCGATTATCGCAGCGAATAGCGTGGCTAAGGACTTGAGGAAATTGCATAAGAAAACTCCCCTAGGTCCAATTTCGCTTTCTTATCAGGGGGATATGGAGTTGCGAAAGCAAGTAGAAAGCGCGCTCAAAATGGACAATATTGAATGGTGTGAGAGTTGCCCAGGAGCGATACCGGCCACGCTTAAAACCATTTCTACAATTAAAGACGTTCAAATCAGCCTTGAGTTAGAACCCCCAAATGTAAAGAAAAAGACATTCAAAAAAACCGTACCTAGGGCGGGTTTTGAGGCGCTTCTTCCTCCTTTTCTTGCGATTCTTGTTGCGCTCTTTTTTCGCAGGCTTATTTTGGCATTATTGGCCGCCGTATGGACCGGGGCGACACTCGTAACGGGGAATCCTTTTACGGGACTTTGGTATGCATTCACCAAGTATATATGGGGAAGTGTCGCTGACTCGTTTAATTTATATATTATCGCTTTTACTTTGGGTTTGGTGGGGATGGTGCAATTGGTCACACGAATGGGCGGCGTTTTGGGATTGCTCGAACGATTTAAAGGATTGGCCGCATCGCGAAGATCGACGCTTTTAACGACCTTTTTTCTTGGCTTTGGAATCTTTTTTGATGACTACGCCAACACGGTGGTGGTGGGATCCTCCATGCGACCGATCACGGACAAGCATAAAATTAGTCGAGAAAAATTAGCCTATTTGGTCGATTCAACGAGTGCGCCTATCGCCGGTATTGCCATTATTTCAACTTGGATTGGGTACGAAGTAGGTCTCTTTGGCGACCTCTCAATGCAACTGGGACTTGGTAAGACGGGTTACGATATTTTCTTTTCTGCCCTCGCCTTTCGTTTTTATTGTTTGTTTACGATTGCCTTTGTTTTTATCAACGTTATTTCCGGTCGAGATTTTGGTCCAATGTTAACCGCCGAACGAAGAGCCGCAAAAGGCAAGCTAATGAAAGATGGAGCCAAGCCCTTAACCTCCGCTGTTTTTTCGAGGATCGGACCAAAGTCAAATATTAGTGTCCGAGCTCGTAATGCATACTTCCTGTGGGTTCCGTTATTTTCGCGGTTTTAGTCGGAATGATCTGGTCAGGTTGGAGCCAAGCCGGAATAAGTATCGCGCCCTTTAGTTTCGATTTTGCTTTTATTAGTGGAGGGATTACAGCTTTCCCCACGCTTTCATCTTGGGAGGTCTGGCGAGATGCTTTTTCTAATGCGGATGGAGCAAAAGTACTCTTTTGGTCTGCTATGTTTTCAAGTGGCGTTGCTATGTTTTTAGCCACCAGCCAGAAAATTCTTACTCCAAAGGAAACACTTACCACCTATCTCGGAGCTATTCCGGCGATGCGTTTAGCGATTGTTATTCTTGTATTAGCGTGGTCGATTCGATCGGTTTGTGATGATGTAGGAACCTCCGTCTATTTGGTTTCTTCGGTTCAAGATTATCTGACGCCGACCATGCTTCCTATCGCAACCTTTCTTTTAGCGGCACTGATTGCTCTTTCAACTGGGACTTCTTGGGGAACAATGGGGATTCTGATTCCGTCGATGATTCCCCTCGCTTTTTATATGACTAAAGATTTACCCAACGGCGAGCACATTTTGTTGCTCTGTTTTGCAGCAGTTTTGGATGGTGCGATTTTTGGCGATCACTGTAGTCCCATATCAGATACTACGGTGATGAGTTCTATTTCCAGTTCATGCGATCATATTGACCACGTTAAAACTCAGCTTCCCTACGCGACGACGACCATGTTGCTCGCCGGGGGATTTGGATACGTAGGAGTTGCTTTAGGATTGAGTTTGACCTTGGCATATGGCGGCGCATTTTTGGGGATTCTCCTTATCTTTTTTCTCTTCGGTCGAAGCACCAAGATTGCGTGACTCAGTATTTTTATGACTCTAATGTTTAAAAAAAATCTCCTCTTTTTGTCCCTGCAAATCCTTGTCATATCGGTATTTTTTGCGGACGCTTTTGCAGAGGAGGAAGTAGTTACAACAGCACCTTTCGTTGATGATGATGCTCCCAATCAGACTCAGAGTACGATCAAGCTTCAAGGTGCGAAATTAAAATTCAACGAATTTGCGGACATCCTAAATCAAGTATCTGGGGTAAGCACCTTAAAAAGTGGTGTCGGCCAGCCTAGCTATATTGCTATTCGTGGGGGAAATCCGAGGCAGAACCGGCTTCGTTGGAATGGTCTAAAACTCTCGCTCCCCTTTGGGCCTGGGTTTGATTTTTCGACTCTCGATACCGTAGCTTTTGAGACCATCACTGTGCTCAAAGCTGGTGCTTCGTCTCATAGAGGGCAAGGCGCATTAACGGGAGCAATAGAGTTGAATTCTGGTCCAATGGCGAACAGGAAAATGCTTGAACGATCCATTAGTTATGGCAGTTTTAATAGCTTGAATCTTGCTCTGAAAATAGGCGTTGTGGATAAAAATGATTACGGTGTCTTGAGTCTGGGGACCCAACACAGCGATGGTGATTTTCCCTTTATTGACCGTCAAGGTACGTCGCATATTCGTGTGGGAAACGAAAGCCGTCGTATTCAAATTGCTTCTACTTTTGGACATTTGATTTCGAAAAAATGGAAAAATAAGACCTCTCTTCTTTACGCAAATGTGGTTCGCGGTGCGCCGGGTCCTTCAGAATTTCAAGACGCATTTTTGAAAGCGAAAACGAAAATTTCCCAAGTTTTTTTCTCCCACGTATTGACCGGAAATAGACTAGAAAACGTGTTCACCGACCGAGCTCAAGCAAAATTCCATGTTGGGTTATCTGGAAGTGATTATCGTTATGAGAATCCAGAGGCTTTTCTTGGGGGAAAGAGCATATCTTCAGATACACAACATCGTCGTATTTCAGGAGCTTCTCGGATTCGCTTTTTCTCGGATTCTTTTTTAATTACCTTGGGAAGCGAGGTCGGTTTTGACCAATACGAAACGCTTCAGTTTGAAAACGAGTTAGAAAAAAGTCAGCTCGAAAAATCAAGATTAGAATTATCAGCGCGTGCAAGTACAGAATATTATTGGAACGATTCCTTATCCTCGTTTACTACTTTTAGTGTGGATCGTGTGGGCGATAGTTTTCTTCCCAATGCGAATCTTGGTTTTGTGTTGAATTTTGAGCCTTTTTCTTTGGTTCTTAACGGAGCAAAGTCGTCGCGTTCACCTGATTTAGATGAGCTCTATTTACAAAGTGAAGGCGTGCGAGGAAACCCAAATTTAGAGAACGAGTCAGCATGGACTGGAGATTTGGGTTTGCGTTTAAAGAGCGATTATTTAGATTTAGAACACACGCTTTTTGTAAGTCGTATCGAAAATACGATTCTATTTTTACCAATATCGTCCTTTGTTATCGAGGCGCAGAATATCGGAAATTTCCTGAGTTTTGGGGTGGAAAATAATGCAACTTTAAAACTGGATTCTTTCCTTTTTGATGCTTGGTACACCGTGACGATTGCTCAAAAAGAAGACATTCAAACCCCACATCAACCGGTTCATAAAGGTGGGTTTCGAGCGAACTTTGAGTTAGCCCTTCAAAGATATAGCTTCGAGAAAATCGTACTTTTTCTCGATGCCAATTTGAGATCTGAGGTGAATTTGGATCTTTTTGCTAATCTTAAAAACGAGGCAGCTTTTAGACTAAATCTTGGCTTAAGAACACAAATGAAGCTGGGTTATGGTATGGACATCCATATCAGTTTAGGGGTTAAAAATCTTTTGGACGATCAACGTCAAGAAGATCTCCTTCAACGTCCGCTACCAGGACGCCAAATATTTGGTAGCGTTCAATTCGAATTATAAATTTTTTACGAGCAGAAAATTCGATCAAGAAAAGGGCAAACGAGAGGTCGCATTATCCAAGCGATTTTCGTCGGCGAGTGCCTGCCAACGGTGTGCTTTCGCTTTCTGGGCCTTTGCATCGTTTTTGATTTCTTGTAGAAAAACTTTGACTATATCTGGGTCAAATTGAGTACCCGAATAGGCTTCGATTTCCGATACTGCGACATCATGGGGTAGGGCTCGACGATATGCACGATGAGAAGTCATAGCGTCATAAGTATCCGCAATTGCCAGAATACGACCGGCCAGAGGAATATCGGTTCCCTTTAAACCGAGGGGATATCCCAAACCATCCCATCTTTCGTGGTGATGATATACGCCCGGTATGAGGTCATGCAAAAAGGCGATGGGCTCCAAAATCCATTTCCCACGAGTAGTATGGCTTTTAAACATTTCATACTCTCCTTCGGTTAAGGGTTCGGCTTTATTCAGATCTTCATAACGAATTCCTAACTTCCCAATGTCGTGCATGAGAGCGGTATCGGCGATCAGTTCGACTTCTTCCTCAGTCATTCCCATTCCCGTTGCGATCATCACCGCATATTTTTCGACACGGTGAGAATGTCCATGAGTATAAGGGTCTTTATCTTCTAGAAGGTTTGCAAACGCTTGAATGGTTTGTTTGAAGGTATGTTTTAAGTCCCCATAAAGGGAAGCATTTTCGATTGCAGCTGATGCACGTCCAGCAAGAACCGTCAGCATTTTTCGTTTTCCTTCCAAGAATTTTTCGCGTTCTTCGAAGGCAAAAGCGACCAAGAATCCAAAATCTTTATTCGAGTTTCTAAGCGGAACAAGCATGATTGAAGACAGGGTTTCACTTCCTTCGTTGAGGATTAAAGCCTGTGCTTCATCTCCGCGAATGATTAGTGGGAGTTCACTTCGGATACGTTTCTGTATTTTTTCGACGTCGATGGCGAGCATTAGACGTGCTTGACTCGCCTCCATCGTGGCTCTCATCCAGCGTCGTTCACATTGAAATTCGTCTTCTGGTGAGATGATCCAAACCGCAACACCGTCAGCATCAATTTGAGTACGGGCGGTATCAATTAAGAGGTCATAAATGACCGTCATTTCCAAAGTCGAAGATAGTTTTTCGGAGAGGTCATAGAGTTCTACTGCTTCTCGCAATTGGATATTATCCTGTTCGAGACGCTTTTGGTCCAGTCCGCGCTTTAGTAAGTTGATGACGTCTTGAACTTTAAAAGGCTTGAGGATGTAATCATAAGCTCCGCTTTTCATCGCTTGAATCGCGGTTTCTACAGTACCAAATCCAGTCATCATAATCGAAACAGATTGAGGAGCGATCTCTTGAATGACTTCTAATAATTCTAAGCCGCTCATACCTGGCATTTTCATATCAAGTAAAATCGCGTGAAAGGATTCTTTTTCAAGAATGCTTTGTGCATCAGTTGCATTGGAAACACTGACCACGGAGTAGCCTTCCATCGTTAGAAAGTCGGTTAGAACCTCCCGTATAGAATCTTCATCATCTACAATTAAAAGGCGTTCGTTGATTCTGGACACAGGCATAACTCAAGGTGGAGGTATTTAAACACTAGCATTTTCTATCTTTTATAGTCAATTTCAGCAGGATAATTACGAAACGTCCTTTTTCACCTCTTCTTTCCCAAATTTCTTCCCAAATTGCCTATAAAATGGGCGTGATCTATTTCTCCTGATTGTTCTAAGTGGTTGTTCTTGATTTCCTGCCTTCAATTCGTGATAGTCCACTCCATTAAAAGAAGAATCATTACTAAAGTCCTTTCGAGAACCAAATGGAACCCAAATACTTGAGATTTCTTGTAAGTCTAATTTGCTTACTTTTTCCGCTTACTTCCTTCGCTCAGAGCGATTCGGGGGTAGTCAAAACAATGCCAAAAAAGGTCGGTGAGCAAGGATCCTTTGCAAACCTTAACTACCAAGTTTGGGGGGTGTCACGAGATCAAGAATCCTTTGATGATAATTCTCCTCTCACTTCGCGCGAAGACATCTTTCAAAAACTTCGTGTTGATATGGGAGCACGTTTTAATACTTTAAAGCTTCATGTCACGGCGGACCTGCTTCCGGGTCAACTTCTCGGTCCATCACCTTTGAAAACGGCGAATGGATTTACGCAAAATAACGCGAACGCGGAACAACGAGGGAAGGTGTTGGAAGAGATTATTCCGAATGTAATCGACCCTTATAATGCTTATCTAGAATATCGTAGTCTTTTCCTTGCGCGATTTGGACTTTTGACCAGTCAGTTTGGTTTGGGTCTCGTTGCCAATAAGGGCGATGAAAAAGCCTACGATTTGTTCAACCAAGCTAATGGGGCTGATCGCGTCTTACGATTATTTGTTGCCTTCAAACCTTTGGCATTTGGAAGGAAATCAACGCGAGTGATGAAGAAAATCACGGTGGGTCTAGGTGCGGATTATGTGTTCATTGATGATAACGCCAGTATGCTACGTGGTGATCAAGCACTTCAGGGAGTGGCATCCGTATTTTATAAAGACCAAAATCCTGTCAATCCTGATGAAAATACGTTTCTTGGGTTATACCTCGCTCACCGAAATCAAACCGATGATAATGGCGATAAGCTGGTCGTTACAGCAATCGATCTTAGCGGTAAAAAAGCGTGGTTAAGTGAGAGTCGTGATTGGACTTTTGATTTCGGTTTCGAGTCTGCGCTTATCAGCGGATCCACGGACCGTGCGTATACTATTTCGGGAAATGCCGAAACCGATGTACTCGCTTTGGGAAGCGCTATTGAATTAACGGCGAGGAATACACCACTACAAATCGGTGCTCGTCTTAAAGGCGGATATGCATCGGGTGATGCGAATACAGATGATGATACTCTTTTTCGTTTTCGTTTTGACCCTAACTATAAAGCGGGTCTGATTTTATATGAGCACTATATTCCGGCGATGACACGCCGCTCGTATTTTCGGGCAACCGATCCCACACAATCAGGTGCCCCACCCAAAGGTATACACAACTTAATTTCGGACGGCGCCATCGAAAATACCTTCTTCCTCAATCCACAATTATTGTTTGGAAAGTCGGAAGGTTTGCTTGGCGGTGTAGGTGTGCTTTGGGCGCAATCTGCGGTTCCTTTAGCGGATCCCTTTTCTTCTTTTAAAAACGGTGGTGTACCGGTTGGAATCAATGGCGGAAAAGGTTCACGCGATCTTGGGGTAGAAGTAGATGCGGCGATTCGGTACAAAAAGCGGATTTCAGCGCTCCTCCTAGAAGCTAAAATCGAATACGGAATTCTTTTTCCAGGCGCCGCATTTGATGACGCTCAAGGTAACGCGGCATCTCCTCAAAACCTCGTCAGAGGACGCTTGGGGGTATCGTGGTGAGAACAATGAAAATACTAATTACGCTGGTTCTTACGTTTTCCTTCTCGGGTTGTATTGACGATAACGCGGCTCCAGAAGGATTATTTCCCAACTATAAAACGAAGGGCGCCACTGCGGTTTTTAACCTCGACGCACGTCCGCTTCCACGTATTCCTTTTCCTAATGATTTAGCGACACGTGTCGACCATTCAAGCCCAACAGGTAAACGGGTAAATGTATCAACCCTCGCGCCGACACAACTTGAAACCAAAGTTCGGGAGCGTGTTAACGAAAATGACGGTTTTTCGATACTTCCCCAAATAAGTGTGGAATTTGATAGTCCTTTAGACCTTGAAAATATTATTCGCCGACACCATGAACCTGTCCCCAACTTTGACGATGATGTGGTCTTCCTGGTTAATGTTGATAAAGGGAGTGAGAGCTACGGCGAATTTATTCTCATCGATATGGGGCGGGGAAATTTTCCAGCGACGATGGCCAAACCAAATAACTACTTCGATTTTGATCCCCGCAGGATGGGAACAAATATGCTTTTCGAATCTGTAAGAGAAAAGGATTCTAACGGGAATGGTTTGCTTGATCCCCTAGAGGATACCGATGATGATGGTGTTTGGGATAAACCCAATACAAGGCATTCGGGAGCAGATCCCTACGATCCTGGTGAGATGCTTACTTTTTATGAACGAGAAACCAATACCTTGT